>PQWD01006225.1:43404-86048 GCA_019425675.1 Leucinodes orbonalis
AAGTATGAATGCGCTATTACAAACATCTTGCAAAGAGAAAATACTGTTGTTAGTTTCTTGATTAAGATACTTGCAGATTCTGCGCAGAGAGAGAGAGAGACACCGATGCATCTTCTCTACAATTGTGGTCCTCTACAACAGAAGGAAACATCCATTAGGCAACTACTTTTTATGCCCGAGTGACATCGAATCTATAAAGTTGGGCAGGACTCTGAGTTTCTGAAAAGTGCCCAACTTTTAGACAAACTTAAAATGGGGAGCGAGTCACAAAAGATCTTTTAGGTCGAGGTGACTACAGGTTTGTAAAAGCTGAATAGCCCCGAAAATCCAAATAATAATAATAGTCATTGATCAAAACATATTTATTTTAATCAAAATAATGTTTGTAATAATAAATTTATCTATAGTATATTAACCTAACCTAATATACGCCATTAAACAGTTGTCGTTCTCTCATGTTAAATACGAAGTCCGTCTGTTGCTGTAATCATTATACTTTAAGAGGTATTTTAAGGTCATGTTTATGTAATTATTTCTTGGTTCAATAAAAATACGCCACAATGTAGAATTATTCGAGTGAAAAACAAATTGGCTGAATCGAACCGTTTTGTAGTGTTCAGAACTTTGTTTACATTACAAAAGTTTCCTAGCTGGGCGTTCAATTTAAGTTCAGACCACGTTTAACATCATTCGAGGAATGGAAAAGACTATTTGTTGGAGCGAACCGAGATGTATCGGCTGGAAAGTAGATTGGTTTGAGATCTTGGAGGTTAATTGAAATCCCGTTAAATTGACAGAAACACACTTCACTTAGTTTGAAAAAAGCTTTTAGATATTTATTCTTTTTATATTATGTTAGAAATGGTTACAAAATATCACAGCAATAGACAATATTTAAGGGTATTCTTTTTATATTCAATATACATTATTTTGTTTATAACATGTGCTTTTACTTTATCTATATTAGGACAAACAATTATTTCCTAAGACAATATGGCTGTAAGGTAGGTAGGTAATACTTCTCGGGATCAATCCTGAGTTTTCTGAGCACAAAAGCAACAAAGAACTTTTATTAGGTGGAAACTCGTACTTATATAGGTATACGGTCCGAGTGAGCGATATGCTCGGTACCACAGGTGCCAGATATGTCCCGTGAAACAGGAGTATTATGCACTTCTGTATTATACTGTAAATAGTAAAATTACCGGGAATATGAGACCTAACATCTGTTGTTTCAGGTGACGGGTGAAGTGCGGCATTGATAGAGAATAATTACTGATTATCGGCTTTTGTCTCCATCAATGCCACTCTGACATGGTCAGATGTATTACTAATCATCAGGTAAGTGACCGGACCGTCTTGTACACTTGGTAACATAAAAAATGGTATATGAATATCTGCTATCACGTTACAGCGTGGCAGTATATTGTCTAAGCCCTCTCATCTGTTGAGAGGAGCCTACTACGGCAATGGGCTGTATGATTTTTTTATTTCATATACTTCTTTTTATATATGGATAACGATAACTTAACTTGTGATGTTATATTAAAACAAATGAATTTAATATCTTATAACTCCTTAAAACAGATTATATACAATAATTTAGCAGATAACAAAGATACATGTAATACTATAAACTAATTTAGGTACCAACAAACATTTATCAGCACGAGCATATTAACCAATCGTATAATAGCCGTGAACCGAATAAAAACTCGTTTACGAATCTCGAAAAGCTTAATAAATTCCTGCATCAATCAATGCTCGTACAAGTGAAAAATGGCCAGAGCTATTAAAAAGTAAAGCTATGATAGCACGCGACGCGCTCGTCTGGGCGTAATTATGAGCTTTTAACTTGCATCAATCATCCAAAGATTTTGTTTCATTTTTCATACTGTACTTTATCTGATTCATAAGAGAGAAAAAGAAAAAGTGTTTCTATATTGCTTTGGAGAAAAATCGTTAGTTAAAATATTTTACTGTTTGTGTTGGTATGCAGCTGCCCCACCCCGTTCGTGGTGAACAACATTATACATAGAAATAATTACCCATATCAATAACAATTTTTGTTAAGTAGCAGAATCTCAATCAGCAACATGCTTCTAAAGTTCTAACAGTTTGATATAATAATCTGAAATACTAACAGTAGTTCAAGCTTCGCACTTAGCTGGAGAGCCATTTGCACTCAATGTCCCACAAAGCACTTGATTTAACAAAGAGCAGTGGTAATCGATCAAAGATGCAATTGCATGCGGCCTCCGGGCGTCTCTATGCAAACATAATGTAGTCACAATTCGATTAAAGTTAGATCACTTATTGTGTCTAGTTCTGTTAAACCAACTTGAACTTCAAAAAATACTTTAAGACTTGTAAAAATAGACTTTAACTCTAGTATTATATAAAAGACTATTTTTTGTTCCTTCGTACTTTTTGAGCAGAATAATAAATGGGACCACTGCTTAGTCATAACGAGGTCATTATTTTTCAATATTTCTTAAACACTTATTGGTTAATAATCCATCATTTTTAAGTATAATGAAGTATTAACATTCAAATTAATACATTTCTTTGTTAATTAATACATAAAAATAATATGTCCTGAAAGCGTACATATACGTTTTCAAAGTAACGTACCAAATTAATGGGTTGTTTTATTATTTAGCATTCTGCTACTCTTTTAAAGGTGAGAAATAAGAAGTGTAAAAAAATGTTGAATTAAACACGAAGTAGAGGCGAGCACTGATGAATGAACACGGGCGCTAACGAGTAAAATACTTGATTTATTTTTCTCTCGCTCAGATTTTTCATTTACACTAGTAATTTAATGAAATCACGAATTTTTAGCCATAGTAGTCGCATTCAAAAGCCAAAAAATCATTATACTTCACGGGCTAACACGTTCTTAGTATAACAATGCTACCGGGTTTTGAAGTGGATGAAATTATTGGGTGTCCATCAATTATGTGAGATATTTAAGGGAGGGGGAGGGGGGTCGAGTCAAATACTATACTAGACTTAGACAAAAAATAGACTTCTTCATGTTTCAGAGATAATAGAGGAGATACTATTTAGGTTCATTTAATCCAGATTGTAAATGCTTAAGATTCAGTTTTATTTTCACCGCTTTTCAAATTTTTGGGCATAATCTCAGTTGAAATAATAAAATACAAAACGTAGGTAAGGGACCGCTTATTGTACTAATGACATTAACAGATAAGGCGCCAACATAACGGCATAGGTTAGGTTAGGTTCTTTGAAACGTACTATAATCTCATTGCTCGCTACATATCATAATGATATAGTTATGTGCTCGTGTTTTTGATTTTGTACTCTTTCTATGATGCCTTAAGGTCAATTTTCAATGAATAATTTTACGCTCTAAATATAACAATCCGAAGGTATGTGGAATGTGACTCGGACATTTTTAGGTTGACGTTTTTTCATAACTGTGCATCTTGTTAGTTTATAGTTTATCTAAGTTATTGAGTAATTTATTTAACGTTACCTCACAAAGCGCCATCTGAAGGCTATTTCATAATATAGAAAGCAACCATGAGCAAAGACTTAAGCATCGAAAACTTTAAGTAACAGACCCATCTAGCGGGTGGCGCCGATGTTAACTGACAAGCAGTATAAGGGTACACCCTTCGTTAGAACATCGTGATACATAGAATTTCAAAATTTTCATAAAAGTCTACAGATGGCGAAACTATCGTTTTGTTATTTGCCAGGAACAAGGTAAAGTACTCTAAATGGCCATAATTACCTCGATGAAAACAAGTTAAGACTAAAGGGCCTATTTGCAATATGATTTTTTAGTTCGATATTATATGTTATAAAAATCAAAGAAATACTAAATTTGCAGTAGCCATAGTATTAATGTATATTCACTTGTATAGTCACTTGATTGAACTGTAGTATAATTGAACTAGCTTTCAAATGATTTCAAACTTGCAAATAATATAGCTCGCATCAATGGCCTTCTTATTTTTTTTCTTTATTTAGCGATCTTGTTCAATGGGTGAACATGTCGCTCAATGGCCTTTCTGACATCATGCATCATCATCATCATCATTTAGCCAATTATGTCCACTGCTGAACGAAGGCCTCCCCTAATGATTTCCACGGGACCGATCCCTTGCAGTTGACATCCATCTGCCACCCGCCACCTTAACCAGATCATCCGTCCATCTGGTTGGGGTCGGCCTACGCTTCGCTTTCCGTTACGTGGACGCCACTCGAGAACCTTTCCGCCCCATCGGCCATCGGTTCTACGCACTATGTGCCCTGCCCACTGCCACTTCAACTTGCTAATCCTCTGGGCTATGTCGGTCACCCTAGTTCTCCTACGGATATCATCGTTCGGATTTTATCGCGTAGGAGACACATAACATAGCCCTCTCCATAGCACGCTGAGCAACCTTGAGCCTATTCAAGAGGCCCTTGTGAGCGACCACGTTTCGCTTCCGTATGTCATAACTGGCAACACACACTGGTCAAAGACCTTCGTCTTGAGACACTGAGGTATTTTGGACGAAAAGATCTGCCTTAACTTCCCAACGCTGCCCATCTAATTGATTCGACGAGAAACCTCCTTCTCGAAGTTGGACTACCCATTTGGACTACCTGTCCCAGGTACACATATTCGTCAACTTCGAGGACAGAACTTCCAACTGATATCGGTATAGGTACGACATGGGTATTAGACATGACTTTCGTCTTGTCATGTTCATTTTAAGACCCCTGTTGAGAAGCTCTGTCTAGGGTTTCGAGCATAGTGCTTAATCCTCCATGGATTGCCATGACTACTATATCATGGCAAATCGAAGATGAGTGATGTACTCGCCATTCACGTTGATGCCAAGTCCTTTCCAATCGAGCAGCTTAAACATATCTTCCAACGCAACTGTGAACAGTTCGGAGATATAACGTCTCCCTGTCTCACTCCTCGGTGCAATTGGATAGGTTGTGTAAGCTCTTCATGTACACGGACTGACATAGTAGCGCTCTCGTACAGACATCTCAATACTTCGATATAGCGAAAGTCAATATGGCACCGTTGGAGGGCCTGAAGCACAGCCCAAGTCTCGATCGAATCAAAGGCTTTCTCATAGTCCACAAAGCCAAGCATAATGGCGGTTTACTCTCTAGTCTTGTATAATGCCGCAGCGTATGTATGTGGTCTATGGTGCTGAAGCCTTTGCGGAACCCGCTTGTTCGGGGGCTGGAAATCATCAAACCTACGCGAGAGACGGTTCGTGATGACTCTGGAGAACTTGTAATGTGGTCAAAGCGTGATGGGTCTATAATTCTGAAAGACCGAACACTGAACTAAAGTGAAAAACAAATATATTTTAGAATGTTCTAAGCATGGAAAATTATGTATACATAACTTATCATCTGAAAGATGGCGCATGCGTATTCAATGTTACTTGGTGTTTTTTGAGATTGTCGTTGTCCCTTTGTAAAAGAAGTCGGAGAAATGCCTTAGGTAAAGAAGTTTAGTGGCCCAAACGTCACTCGCTATACACTGTATACCTGTGTTCGATATATATGAGGCCACCAAGTGCAACCGTACTTGTTTGGTCTTATGCAATAGTGATTGCAACGTGGCAGGTGGCAGAGTGGTGTGTTCTTGTACTTTCTTACGTAGTATATACTCTATTGTATACCTGCAAATACTTGCCTTTAAGTTGTTTACTAACTAGCGCTCCTCGTAGTCTCACCTTGCCCAACTAACCATCATTGATACGGAGCTTGAAGTAAAGATTGGACAGTTCTTTACTTGCATCTTCTCATGTTTTGCCTTAGAGAGTAATATTAACCTAACAACATATCGTGTTATCTTCAATGTTTCGTTTCAGCAAACAACGAGTTAAGAAATTCTACAACGTATTGCACTTACGGAATTTATAATAAAAAATAAGGTTGTAATATAAGGTTTTAAATATAGGGAACAAGTTACAAAACAGGGCGAAATTATGATATCAACATCTCTTAATTTATGGCAGGAAAATCTCACTTTTCAAGACACAGTACAATCCGTTATAATATGGCAATTAAAAAGATTTTATCTTCTGGGTTCAGAAAGGTCGTCTTGAAGCTATAAAAATCGTAAAGACAGTGATAAATTGACAGTGTATTTTTTGTTTTCTGCTATCATATTATACTAGCTTTTGCTCGCAGGTTTGCTCGCGTTAGAAGTATAATTTTTCATCCTATATTTATTCCATAGGGTGGAAATCATGAAAATACTTTTTAGGGGTACTAGTATGTCCTACTACTTTGCATGCAAGTTTGGCTTTGATCGATTAAAAATTGAAAAGTTTTATACAAAATTTTCTTCTTATTTTATCCCTTGGGAGAATTAGTAATAAATCCAACGTCATGACATCTACCTGCATGCAAATTTCAGCGTTTCGAGCATATTTGAAAGAAGCCTAGTTTACAGTGGACTTTATGCTAGATGTAGACAGATAATGTAAACGAGCAACGTCTCATCTGATGTAAAATGACTGGACCCTTGTGTACTATATTTTTAATTTTTTTTTGAAAAAGAAACATTCATTATCATTCTATAACATTTTAGGAAAACCCAATTTAAATTTATTTATGTAATAATACTATCATTTTTTCATCATTATTCTATACGAATTTAAATTCACTACAAATCATTTTAATTTATAAAAAATGCTACTTAAAGCATAAATTATAAAATCCAACATTAAAATATGTTATTGAACGTTAGTTAAAAAGTGGCTTTAAGATGAATTAAATAAACATCCATATATAGTTTGCATGTCTTAATCCGAGTAGAATAGCTGTAGAAATCCGTAGTTACTATTTCACAAATTTAGTTATTAAACAAAACTGTAGTATTATTAACTAATGATAATATTACGACAATAGCCCGCCGGATCAGCAAGTTTAAGTGGCAGTGGCTGGTCACGTATGTCGCAGAACGATGGCCGTTGGAGCGGATGAGTTCTGGAGTGGAGATGCGTCTCGGCAAGCGTAGCGTAGGACGCTCTCCGCCCGATGGACCGAGACTTGCGAAAGGTCGCTGGTGGAGGCTGGATGAGAAAAGCGGAGGACCGGGATATCTGGCGTAAAATGGGGGAGACCTATGTCCAGCAGTGGACTGCGATAGGTTGATTGGAAGATATTATTATGAAAAAAGAACATTTTCTACAATAACTATAAAAAATGTATATCCTAATGAAATAATGGTCCAAGAAAAACAAATATTTAAGCTCAAGTTAAGTTAAATTAGTAGAACATCTCAAATTGCGTTATTGTTGTTTTTTTAAATGTCTTGTTCGTACTTATCATAGACGCAGGGCAGTCGTTTGTCGGGGCTAATACCTAGTCAATTATTCAAGCAGCTCTCAAGGAACCCACTTACTCTGACGGACTCGTTTCTATATATCTCCACAATAATGCGTTGCTAAATGAGGGCTAAAAATTACGCTAGCAATTAATAACGGGCCGAATTTTTATTTAACAGGCCTAAAAGTCCTGAGACAAAGAAAATAATAGAAAAGAAACACATCCGAGGCTTTCAAAGGTCCGGAGGAGGGCTGAATAACGGTTGTTACGCATTAAAATATCTCCCTTTGTAATGCTCGATTTTTCCCTGTCGCTCAAGCGTCGCGCTTATAACAATTTCTAGCATTATTTTTAAGGACTTTTTTGAGTGCTGTTGGCTTAATGGTCGCTTGTAGCTTTGATCCTACGTTTGATTGAGCAGTGCAAAATGTCTCAGTGTAGTTATTTTATGGATAGTAACTTTTGTAACTTAAATCGGTTATTTTTATAAGAACTAATAGCCTGATTGTTTTGAAATGAGATTTGTTTAATACTTTAAATAATATAACAAACTTTCATTGCTTGCCATGAAAGCAAATATTTAATTGCATCTAATGGACTGATAAGAACATAGGAAGAAGCTCAGCTTATTCTGATCTGAGATTCAAAGTCCTAGATTGTTATTATAAGTAGTAGATTTTTTTTGAAACTGAACTTTTTGTATATTGTATGTCCTTATTTGTAAACAAACCTTTTATGGATAGATAGCTTACGAAAATAATAAAGTCTTACTCTGTGGCACACTAGAATTTATATGCAACGACAAGTAGTCTCACGCTACTTTCATATGAGGCCATGGTATCACTCCTTCCAGCCAAATAGTGCTCACACTTAAAAAATAGTAGTTGTTTCCAAAAATAGGTAAATTTTCAAGATGGGGCGAAGCTTACGTTAACGTTCGTGGTGTTTGCTCTTTGATAGATTACGAAGCGTTGCGACATGCACACATGGTTACATAGCTAATCTTCTTAATTAAGAAAATGTGCGTTACCATTTTATCAGCATCTATTCATTTATATCAGTATTTACTCATTACATATCAGTATCATATAACGTCACACTGCACGGCACCGGACATTCCAGGCAGAATAGCCATTGGGGAGATTGGTCATACATTGTATCATATCTATATATTGTATATAATAATAATAACGGTTTCTAAACACAGCACTAAAACCCCGAAAAAATCTTGAATCTGCCGTTAAACACCTTAAAGACCAAGTGTTGACTCCGCAGTTGTCACCAGACGTCAAAAGTTCTCCAGAAACATGTCACTTTGTTACACGGATGCTTCCGATATCGCTTGCGCGGCTGGACGGCCTACCCATTACTGGTTCATAAGCCTAATTTGACAATAATACGAACATACATTTGTAAGTGCACCTACTTACTCTCTCTTTCTCTTCAACTTATCGCAGTCCGTTGCTGGGCATAGTCCCCTAATTTTTACCCAGATATCCCGGCTTCATTTTCTTATCCAGCTTCCACGCGCAACCTTTCGCAAGTCGTCGGTCCATCGCTACGCTTGCCATGACGCGGTCTCCATTCCAGAAATCGACTGCTCAGACGAGTAACTAACTTACTTAAGTATAAGAAACATTTTCAGGCATACACCTATCCTATAAGACAACACGATGATACAATTAAAACGTTATTTAATGTTTGCTTAAGTCTGGTTGTCGTATGTAAACTGTTTGCGTTTGCAAACATACAGGATAAATAAACAATATTATATAGGCCTTGTGTCTTTGGCAAAATTGTTAAATGTGATTTATATAACCATGTTTGCTGAACATATTAACGCGGTATATAAATTATTGTTCATGTTTGCAACTTCATACATGGCAAGTGGAATAATGCATTCATTTTTATGCTGTGATATAATCATGCTACGTGACACTTAACCGAATCCAAAAAGAGAAGATCATATTGTTAATAATCGGGATATTGATAATGAACCTGTGAGACGCGGCCCACTCGGTATGCTCAGTCGTCTGCATGAGTACGATGAGTATTCCGATGAGTTGATCTTGATGCTGCTTCGGCTGTGTGACCTGGTCATCACAAGCTTAAGAGCTAAATTGTCAGAGACACATTTGCCTTTAATATAGGCCACGAGGACTTAAGTGTGGAATTTGTTATCACCAGTTATGTTTCCAGAAGAGATGACGTAAGAGCGTACTTTTATTGAAGGGCCGGCGATGTACTTTCCTATCCTATAGTGATTTTTATATGAGCCGTATTCTCAGCTGTCGCCTTTTAAAAATGACTACATTTCATTGGTTTTGCGTTTTCCATTCAATCCACACTAAACGAAAATGCATAAACAAAGCATTCATTATCAAAATAGCAACATATAAATTTTAATAAGACAGTTATTGTGAAAACAAATTATACACAAAAATTAATAGAGGTTGTACTATATGGGTACTAATAACAAAGAAACCTACCGATTTTGTTAGTAATCTACCCCATTGTTAAGTCATTTGTGTAATAGCTGACATATAGACGTATTACACCATTTAGGTCATCGTAAATTACTACTACACATTTGTATTTTTCGATTGGTATCGAAATTTTTCCATTAATTGTATCACCAATTAAATAAAAACGTGACTGAATTGGGTCATGCTCGGCCTATATTTAAAACATTACCTAATGGACATTCGAATTTACATCTGAATTGAAAAAAAATAATTTTCTGATGAATATGTCATGAGTTCATTAAGCGTCCTCACCGAGGGGGTAAAGGGTGTTTAGGCCTTAGTCGTCCACGCCCATTGCACATTAGCCGACTTCACACACTACCTTTGAATTTCTTTGCAGGCGTGCGAAGATTTCCTCACGATATTTTCCTTTACCGTAACAGCGTCGGATAACGTACACATAATTTCGAAAATTCGAAAACATTTTTTACGTGGTGGGATTTGAACCTCAGCCTTCCCGGTAGGAGGGCAACAGTCTCCAGCATTGAGCCTCCGACGCTCTTTACAATTACTTACTGTTGATTAATTTAATTAATCAAAGTGTTGCAGATGAATATTCTATGTTTATCTGTACAATAAATATATAATTAATTATGGAATCGTATCATGTATATAATACAGTGCGAGTTAGTACTGATACAAAAGGTATTGCATTTTACAGCCAGTTCTACATAATGCTAGTGAAGTTGGAAGGTTTATGTTCAATTCTGAAAAGTGTACGAACTTACTCAAAAAGCGCCATTGGCTAAAATTTTAAAAGTTTATTTGAGCAATAAAAAAATAATACTCGACTGTATTTATCTGATGTGTAGATTAAACAGTGTTTTAAAGCTAAAATGAAACTAAAGTCTAAGTGTGTATATTGAGTTGTAGCACGATTTATTAAGTGTGAGTAAGGCATCAAATAGAATTCACTTAATAGATCCTCAAAACAATATACGAGTACGACTATACACTCGTGAGTTTGTATCAACTTGATTACTTATACTTTGTCATAGTGCCCACTATATCACATCAAGATAATGCAAAAGTTACACGTAATGAGAACTCGGGTGGGTCCTTTATGGGGTAGCTTCCGCCACACTACATAGTTCGTCCTTTTGAAATAGAGATTGTCAACCCTTATTCATAGTATAAATAGGTAATATATTTTCCACATAGCATAATTTAAATTCCGCATTTCGTAAATAATTCAGCGGTTTAGACCGGACTATCTTAGTTATATTGTCATTTAAATAAGCGGATTTTTAATTCTTAGAAATCAAAAGTTTGAAATGTCCTTTTATGTGTAAAAGAAAACGGTATTTTATNATATTTTCCACATAGCATAATTTAAATTCCGCATTTCGTAAATAATTCAGCGGTTTAGACCGGACTTAGTTATATTGTCATTTAAATAAGCGGATTTTTAATTCTTGAATCCAAGAATTGAAATGTCCTTTTATGTGTAAAAGAAAACGGTATTTTATTTAAATATTTTTTATAAATTTCACTCAAAAAGTCATCGACTACAAATCAATGTATCTTACATAATAAGGTAAAAATTAAAGGATATAAGCTGATTACAGTTGTTGCATAATTATTATCATATAGGAAAAGAAAAAAATAAGCCATTCAACGAACCTGTCTGATTTAGATTGACTTATATCTTCTCAATAATTTATTGCTCTATAAATATCTCAATATATTTGTATGTTGGAATTGTCTCGAAAATAAACTTTTGTGTTTTGGACCAATCAGTTCATACTCATAGAATGTATTGAAATACGTAAACAGAAGGGTGTTGCCTACACTACCCCATACAACCGAAGAGAGTATCCTGGATACCGTAATGAGTCTACGCTACCACCCCTTTGGAAGGTAAATTTATATTATATAGAAATGCCATTGTTGTGTATTTTAGGATAATAAATAAATTTGAACCCAAATGTAACAGTTGTATCACTGTTTCTCATCTGTGTGTGTTTGATTGTACACTCTGTTGTATATACAACGTAAAAATTTCGCTCTGTTTTTACGCACATCTCTTATATTATCAATTAAAAAAAAACTAATCTCTGTGAATAAATTCTCATAGATACACCATACTCACTGTCTCGCCCTAACGTAATTAACTCATTACCCTTTATTTTAGATGTAATACGTAAGCCTGCATCTAGTGATACTTTGCCACCTTAAATGCGATATCCACCCACCTTACGTTAAGACGTTCCAGACTGCGCGTTCAGATTTGTGTTTGTCTCCTTAAAACAGTTTAAGTTCCATAGGTGATCAATTTTTTGAGCCCTGCCCAGTGCCCATTACTTCTTGGTCATGAAAGCGACTAAGTCGATGGCTTTGATTCGTCGATGTCCTCAATTCATACTTCTTGATATAACGATATACTGGAAATGTAAAAAAGAAACAAAGTTAAGTGTATTCGTTCAGAAGATTTTATTTGATAAATACTCCGATCAATACACACACTTTTATGAAAATATATTTTGAACAGCGCGAGAATCGAGCTTGAGACCTTAATAGCTAATTTCTTAATTACGAGTATAAAAACAAATCGATCAATGTTCATGTTCTGTATAAAATGTTTGTGACTACTGCCCGAGATATTTAACATGATAAAAGGGATGGCCCTCTTATCTTTCAACTATCAACAAAGCTTGTTTACTGTAACTCATGTTCAGTTGATTTAGTAATAATAGCTAAAGTTAGGAATAGCTATAACTATGTTTTGACTAAATTCTATTCAACCTATCGAAGTCCACTGCTGGACATAGGTCTCCCCCATTTTGCGCCTCCGCTTCGCTTTTCTCATCCAGCACCCACCAGCGACCTTTTGACTAAATTAATATAACTGTTTTTTTAAACTCAGTAAGTTGATTTTATTATAGTAAATTAAAATGTTTGTATGTATCTGTATTATATGTGCATGGAAATGGTAATCCTACAAGTAAATTTACTAGGTGGTAGACTCGGTACTAAGTCGTTTAGTTAGAAACTAACGCATTTCCAGAATTCGTCCCGTAAAATAAAAGCGATTTGCACTTCTATGTTTCGGGATGAGGGCACTGTTGCTTGTAAAATAACAGGGTATATGAGACCTTACATCTGTAGTCTCAGATGTCAAGCGCAGAACGGCATTGGTGGAGAATAATAACTGATTACCAGTTGTTGGTTTCAATCAATGCCACTCTGTCATTGTCAGGTGTATCACGTACCATCAGGTGAGCGTCCTGACCATCCTGTACACTTTGTAATATAAAAAATAAAGGAAAGTTTTATCTAATAAATATTGATGTGCTACAATTTTCACTTGAATTCGTGTTTGCCTCCGACATGCTAAAATAAAAAGCTAGAATATAAAGTAAACACCGAATTTATCGACATAGCTCTTTGAATGAGTACACAGAAGTGGAAGTGGGCTGGTCAAGTCTCCAAACCATTTTATGTTCGATGAACCCAATAAGTGTCGGAGTGTAGATATCGTTTAAATAAACGAAAACGCGTTTATGACGTTTTTCGATTTAAGCATTTCCATAAATAAAAGGTAGTCACAAAGTGATTTCAAAAAATCCTAATAATAGTACGTGCGTAGTTATTTGAAGACGAATTTGACACTATATCCCTATTTATGGTATTTGAAGCCCAGTATTACACCATTTTTTTTAAATTCTCACTGGGACTTTCTCCAAAAAGTAGCATTGTAATCTGTCTGATGAGTTTTAGTTCAATTCGTATATAGGCTTTGAGTGACTTTTTTCAGATGGACTGAGTTGTAAGAAGTAAAGAAAATTGTATTCCAGTAACTGTTCACAAACGCATTGGAGGAAGTCTTTAGGACCCTGGGCTGGTTTGAAGAGGTGCTAACAATTCTCTTTGTCAGTAACTAGTACTAAGGCTCTTTAACCTGTGTTTTTTAATTTTTGAAAGGCCGTATATTCAGTATTTAGATCTTCATTGCGTTCCCTTTTATGTATAAATTTTTTCTTATGTAAAACAAGGAATAATCATAAAATCGTAATATATTTCCAAAATTCAATTTTATACATATTTTTTAGAATCGATAAATTGAATCATGCGGTGCCAATTTTATGCGAATAACCCAGGGTTAGTCTAAGAATTTTGGGTAATAATAACCACAGATTACAAAGAAAATGGGGGAAACCTATGTCCAACAGTGGACTGCGATCGGTTGAAGAGAGACGATTAAGTACATATTTCTGAATTTAAGATAAATCATGATCCGATTTCATGACTTTTTTCCTAAAAATTTAAAAGGCAAACGCTGCATTTAGAAAGGTAAAAAATAAGTATAATAGAAATCAGCAGCTTCCACATGCGAATTTTGCTCAAAATAATTATGTCAAATAGATCAAAGGTTTCGAAACAAATAAAAAGTGCAAGTGTTTCCTTGATATCCCACGTTCTGAAAATTTTAAAAATCAAATAAAAATTACAGATTAATAACAAATTCAGCTTTATGAGTATTTATTAAGCATTGTTAATTACTAAATCGATATATATATATATTTAATACCTGAATTAGGAGAATCCTGTAGCTCAGGTTATTAACACTCTACCCCAAAGTATAATATATTAATAATTAAATATATTTTTTGATACTATAGCTATATATTTTTAGTAAATTGATCTGCTTGTACTCTAAGTCTATTTTGTTCAACATAAAAGTAATCAACGTCTTTGACATACTGTACTCCCTCATTTTGATTGGACCCTTTGTTCTAAAAGCCATCAGGCTGCCCAATCAAGTAAGAAATTGGCGATTCAATGGCTGGCCTACACAGTGGCTGTTACGGAAGATAAGCTCCTTAGTGAAGCTTAAAATAGGTTGAAGGCAGAAAATTTAGGGGTCAACCAGATTATTTGCTTGAACTTTGTTGACTGAATAATGAAATGTGTGGTTATGGGCTGAGTGGTATTTGCGGTATCCTTTGTCTGAATTTATTTTAATTTCGCCATTATAAAGGCGTTGTCCTCAATGGTGTGGACTGTTGCCCTCCTACCGAGAGGGCTGAGGTTCAAATCCAACACGTAACAATGTGTTTTCGAATTTTCGAAATTATATGAACGTTATCCGACGCTCTTACGGTGAAGGAAAACATCGCGAGGAAACCTGCGAAGAGATTCAAAGGTTGTGCGTGAAGTCGTCCAAACCGCACTGAGAAAAATGAATACTATGGTGTTTGCTTTGGATGGACTCTGTATTGTCACGTAATACAGAGTCGTTTCGATTACCCAATTGGTGTAGCGGTTGAGACGTCGACTGCAACACCGTCGTCGACGTCGATTTCCAACAATCACTCCAAGTAAGTCCCTATGTGATTTTTTTAAATTATAACGAATACCTACCTTCGACAAGGATCCGCATTTTTTATCAAAAATAATAAACCATGACAAAAGTTAGCTTTGTTTTCCTATAACGGAATGAAAAATTATAAAATTACTGCGTATTCCCCTCGATCATTTGCATGGGGTTTTCCCATGACTAAAAGAACTGACGAAGCATAATTCCCCCTCAATATTTGAAAGGAAGCGATATAAATTGTGTATAAAAACCATTCATTTCTGTGAACGTAATTTATTGTAAAAATTATGCTTGCTGGTGAAATATGTGGTAGCTAATAATAAAAAATACGTTTTTGATGATGATGATGGTGAAACATTATTTGTTTGTATATGTTATTACTACGTACGGTAAATTATCACAATTAAACGCAAAATAAGTGGGATCATAAGTATATTATTTATTAGTATAGGTACGCTGCCCACTGGTAATTAGATAGGCCAAGATTTAAACTATTATTATATTTCTTAGAAAATCTGCGACGGTCAGCACACCGGATTTTTTTACGCATCTCTTCATTTCGTTGTTTCTTTTTTGTGTAGTAAGATATCTTTGAAATATTTCGTCAAAGACGTGGTAAAATGTCACAGCTGCGGAACTTATATTTAATGAATATTTAAAATGTCAAAATGTTAACACCAACATTATAAATGAGGTAAGCGTTGGTGTCTAAAGTGTAAAGTTCATCAGAAGTCTGCTTTGCATTTTCTATTTTTCATCCGTAAGATCCGCACTTAGATGCAACCCAAGAGCATCTTGTAAGGTAGGTTGCTTGCAGGTTGTGGTCGCCTCTTACAGTTTGCATGACGACGGTCACATAGTTCCACCGTGGGTGAGTGGGCACTAGATGTTTAGCTGGCGCTACGCCAACTCCGAGCAGACTATAAAGGCTAGTATACAGTGTTGTATGAAATAAACATTAAAACAAAGAAAATGGTAGCGACTGGGTCTTTTCATTACTTCAAGCGAGGTAGTTCCAGCCAGCTGTAAAAAGTTTAAGTTAGGTAGAGAGCCCGTTGATGCAAAATATTTAGGGAATTTTAATTTCGGACACTTTTTTATGGCCATAAGTGAACTGCGCGGTCAGTGCCGTCACCTGGTGGTAGTGATACCTTGACATGACAGAAGTAAAAATTTTAAGAGTAGGTAGTGATTATTTTTCCGTCAACACTGCTCTGCGCCCGTCACCCGAGACAACGGATGTTAGGTCTCTTATACCCGGTAATTAAACTAGCTTCAGTGCCCCTGATCTCGAAACACAGAAGTGCAAAACACGAGATTTTACGAGACGATATTTGGTACTTCCGTAGTACCTCCCTAGACGACTCAGTACCAAGTCTACCACCTAGTGTAATAAAATTTAATTATTATTCGGATGCATGATGATCATGTGACAATACAAACTATATTATAAACTTTCAATTATTGAACACAAATATATTTGTCAATCACAATAACTGGTGTAGGGTGTGGTGTATTAAGTTGGTGAGGCTTGTGATATGGATTATAGGATTTGTAGGTAACTACTAGTGACACCATCCACTAGATGTGTAGATTTGCAACTAATAACCGCCACTCTGCTCCTATAAGCGTCGTCTATCCTTATTTGTTGTTCTGCAGTATGTCATCCGACTTTGTGAGGACGATTTGAGTACCGAAAGGACAAAAGTAAAATCTTGTCATAAATTATACAGACAACAGAACATGATAAATTTTTGACAACCAAATGTTTATCCTGGTTAAATATGGGAATTTTAAAGTCTTGGCGTTTACAGCAAATTCTAGCAAATGCGGGCTCAAGCACTTTAGATTCACGTGTAATTTCTGCTTAAAAATGAGTACTTAATCTTATTCTAATACTGTAGTAGAACAGCGTACCTCGCCTATACATATCCAGATATTAGATAATACATGTGAACCTGCCCTTACCTTCGGCCTCTTCAGAGAGCTGACTCAGCTAAACACTAACGATAATAACATGTTTGAAACGGCGACGCTGCACTTGCAACTATTTATCCATTCCTAAAGTTCAATGAACTCCCCACAGGGTCCATTAAGCAAATTACTTTTCAACACCCTAGTACCTGTTTAACGATAGCGAAATACATTTTGCAGAAATATAGACTGATGCTGGTTTGTTCATTAAATTTAATTTGTAATCTTGGACAATTGTTTTATGTTTCCTTGTGGAGACCGGTAAAGTTATCAGCATCACCGTTGGTACATTAAGGCTGAGAGCCATCTGCACTCGCCAATTGCCCGGTGAAACTGTAAAGGCCATCTGGCCAACAGCAGTAGTCAGTTCGAAAAAAAAATTGCATGTTTTGCTGTGGACTAAAAGGTGACAATGTAATAACTTAAACTTAACATAGCTTGGCAATATCGAACGGAAAAATATTTCGTCTGGTCGCAATATTCTACACAAATACAACATACGCGTGACAATAATATCGCTCATTATTATTTTTAAATATAACTTAGTGTTTCAAAATAATCCTACAATTTTAGCAGAGGTCCAATACATCTCTCTCTCTCTCTATCTCGTAGTAAACGTCGAGTCTATCGCTTTCATGAAAACAGAGAGGCAGATTTATATTGATTAAATTACTTATTACCTCTCGTCTTAAAGTTTTATAAAGGCTGTCCTTAATGTACAGACTTGGCCTCGTTACAGTTCTGTTATACAACTGTTGATAACAAAATTAGTATTTTTAGTCTTTATTAATTGAATGCGCTCTTAGTCCTGATCCACGAGATTATTCAAATGGATGAGTGGTAAAAACTTTAGTTCGTCATTGACAGCTTTTTCGAACGCGCGCACTGTTAACTTAGATCAACAATAAATTGTGGATCTGTTAAGAAATACCTAAAGCTAATTACGGTGCCATTCATTATAAAACAAACTGTAAGTCAGCTAATGAAGCAATAAATTGTTCGAAATACGGTTCATAGCAGGTACAATTGGACGAAAAGTTTAAGTTGTGTCAGATAATGTTTAATGGAATACGGGTCGAGGTCATGAATCAATGTCACATTCAATTTATATTTTTTTGATATAAGAATAAGACTATACTGGTAATCATTTTCAGTGAATTCGTTCCGATTGATTTATTATACGAGTATCCTTTTTCCTATATAAAATAATGTAATATCTGGAGCATTTTCGTTGGAAATAGCGTGTCACATTAATGCGATTTCCAAAAATCTGAATTATTGCCTGTATTTTGTGAATCGAATCATACGTGCACATGATTTGGAGGAAGAACTTGTCATATTTCTTATTTGCCTTTAAAAAACCCAAGCCAGTCTTTTGATACATTATGACCGAATGACACAAGAGATTGACCTATTTTGTGCAGTCAATAGGCATACGCTGACACGCATTGGACCAACGTGATCCTTTTATATCCTCGGGAGTGTCCTCTGACATTCATAAGTGTTCGGTAAGGACCTAACCTGAATAAACATTTTCATTTTCATATATCAACAAATATAAATAAATAAATATCCACTGACATTTACACAGCGCCATCTAGTCCCAAGTTAAGCGTGAAGCCTGTTTTATGGGTACTAAACAACGGATAAATATACTTATATACTTTTTTTTTTGTAAATACATACATATTATACATAGAAAACACCCAGACCATTACAAACAGACATGTTCATGCACAAAAATGTTTGTACTGCCCGGGGATCGAACCCGGAACCCTTGGTGTTGCAGCCGACCTCTCAACGTCAACACCAAATGGGTCGTCAAATATACTGATGGTCTATGGTACTTTAGGAATAAAACTCCAAAAATTGTGATTTAAATATTCAGGATCCCTAGAGGAAACAATACGGACATACTCGCATTTATTCAAAATTACGCTTAAGAAGACTGCAGTGCACATAAAACTTATTTTTATCCCTTGATATTTTTGCACTAAAGCAAGTTTGTAATCTTTTAACATCCCCCGTTTACATTATATAAGTCCATTCTATCCACTTCGCTTTTATCAAATTTTATATTGAAATTATTCACAGTACCCATAAAATTATAATAACTACCCATTAGAAGATTGAAATGTATTTGGGTCGTATAATGGCAACAGAAAGACAGATATGTCGAAAACCGATGGCAAGCAGGAGTTCTGGAGTGGAGACGCGTCTCGCAGTGTAGCGTAGGACGCTCCCGGCCCAATGGACCGACGACTTGCGAAAGATCGCTGGTACAAGCTGGATGAGAAAAGCGGAGGACCGGGATATCTGGCGCAAAATGGGGGAGACCTATGTCCAGCAGTGGACTGAGATAGGTCGAATAGTATAGTATATGTTTTAGTATGGCTTTTAGATAAGATTTTAGTTATGAAAAAACATTTTTTTTCTACGTTGTCTATGGATTTCGTTTGCTCATAATTTTGCTGATGCTCAAAAATGAGATTTACTATCGTTCCTAATATTTAGCTTGCTTCCCATTTATACATGAGTGGTATAAAACATAAACTGATTTTATAACAGCTTCAGTATAACAAGATTTTTTTTTTCAAATTCTGAATAACAGAAAAGATCAAGTATATTAAAATTTATTGAAACATTAATCGTAGCATTGATAATTTGGTCAAAATAGAGGAACAAACGACGGTGTGAAATGTGAGCGTAGGTGGATCAATGGTGTGTAATGTTGCTTTCTGTTAAAGGTTGTGCGTGAAGTCGGCCAATCCGCACTAGACCCGCGTAGCCGACTAAAGTCTAAACACTTTAACGAGTAGGCTCGTGCTCCTCGGTGGGGACGTTTACTGAGCTGATTGATGATGATGATGAGAGGAACAAAATATTGAAAAATGAAAATTTCGAAAGGCGCTTATTGAAGGAATATTTGTGTATTAACTGGAAAATCTGTAACAACACCCAATTACTGTGGTCAGGATTATTCGAATGAAACCAAACATAAATTAAATATACATAACATACATTACGGTACATTTATTAGTCACGATAATGACTCTCATATGTCGACTCTTACGCCAAGGGAAACCCTCACCAAGGGCTCAATCTTCGGGCAGTATAAACATTTGTGTGCATGTTTGTATTGGTCTGGTTATTTTTTATGTATAGTATGTATGTATTTACAAAAAACATATGTAACTATGAATATGTTTATCTGATGTTCAGTACCCATATTGCAGACTTAATGTCTAGTTAAGGACTAGATGGCGTTGTGTGAATGTCTGAGAATATTTATTTGATATAATTTGATAAGTAAAAATTGTTAACTGTCTTATGCCTTTGCTGTTTCTGATTTGAACTTTCTTCAGACACCTTTAATTTTAAACTAGTTCTAAAATCAGATACTTTGAAGAGGGCGATCAATCAATACGCTTTGATCAATTTTAATAAATAATCAAAAGAAATATTCACGTACAGCCGAATTGATTACTTTACCTGATGCGGAAAATAAAGTTGGACTAACTCGGTAATAGAATATCCGTCAAATAGCTTGTTCGGGCCGCCTTCTAAATAATGTTAAAGGGCCTCGATGGAGGTGTCAAAAGTTACCGAGCTTCTTTTTGAGGTGTTAGGGCTGACACTTAAGTAACCAAATAGACTATTAAAGACTATGTTATGATATTGTTTTTTTTAAATTTAATTCGAATAAAGTCTTTTTTCTGATTGATTATTGTATCAGAACATCTTAATTAGCTTTGACATGATGAATTTATAATCGCCAGATTTTCTTATCGAGTAAAAATACTCGTATTTACTTATTTTGTGTAATGGTTGAGACATCGGCTTTCACCAAGAGTTCCCGGTTCAATCCCCGGGCAGTTCAAACATTTGTATTTTGTGAGCATAAACATATCTGTTTATATTTGTCTGGGTGTTCTCTATTATAAGTATTTAGAAAAGTCTATAAGTATGTTTATCCGTTATTTAGTATCCATATTACAGGCTAAGAGCGTCGGTGGCTCAATGGTGTGGACTGTCGCCTTCCTAACGGGAGGGCTGAGGTTGAAATCCGACACGTACCGTTGCGTTTTCGAATTTTCGAAAGATATGTACGTTATCCGACGCTCTTACGGTGAAGGAAAACATCGTGAGGAAACCTTCATGCACGCCTGCGAAGAGATTCGAAGGTTGTGTGTGAAGTCGTCCAATCCGCACTGGGCTCGCGTGGACGACTGAGGCCTAATCACCCAAAACGGGTAGGCTCGTGCCCTCGGTGGGGACGTTTAATGAGCTGATGATGATGATGATTACAGGCTAAATGCTTAGTTGTGTGTGTTGTTGTAATGTGAATGTCAGAGGATATTCATATTTATATTAATAGCCTGAAAGAAATTACAAAAACAGTAATGACATACTATGAAGAAATATCGAATGGTTAAGATTTGTTTCAATCCGAAACAATTGTAGAGTTGGGTAGGTTTGGCCTTTCTTCGAAACTCTAGCGGTACAAGTTGAACGAGCGCAGCCCTGTCTCAATACCAAGTTGCTGAGAGCATCTAAACTTAAGGACCTCTCTAAATCTAAACTTTTCTCTCATTGACAGCGTTTGAGACATTACTTTGTAAGTTATTGTAGCTTTTGGAAACGTGTTCGGGATGAACGTTCCTACATATATCTTTCGATGGATTTTGAAGTGTAAATCGTGCGAGTTTTACTGGCACTTTCTTGTTTGCTTACAGTGGAAAGGCGTTTCTGTGGAGTTTTCAAGTGAATATGTGGATAGTATTCGATCAGT
This sequence comes from Leucinodes orbonalis, assembly GCA_019425675.1. Lineage (NCBI taxonomy): Eukaryota > Metazoa > Arthropoda > Insecta > Lepidoptera > Crambidae > Leucinodes > Leucinodes orbonalis. The sequence continues at coordinate 65,345 of PQWD01006225.1, forward strand.
TTTGGTAACACAACCCACTTCAAATAGAGCCTCTAGGTGTTACTGGAGTGGTTTATATTCAGGCATGAATACTGCAATATTGCCTTTTAATGCGAAACCGAACGATGGATGAACATATCGATACTAATATTATAATTATATAATGCGAAAGTAACTCTATTTGTCTGTTTGTTACGCTTCCCCACCTAAACCTGGAACGTTACGGCTTAACGCCTGGAAAAGGACACAGGCTACTTTTGTCCTATTTTAAACCCCCACTACTTCCTAAAATGGGGGCTTCAAGTTTGTATGGATAATGCTGCCGTTTTTAAGCTAAAAATTAGCATGTAGACTTTTTGATGTTTGGTATAGTGATAGATGGTAACTTGAAGATGGACACAGGCTACTTTTTATCCCACACTTCCTTAAGATGGGTTGTGGAAGTTTGTATGAAGCATTCCATAATTTTTGAGGGGAAACTAAAAAATGGTATGCGGACTATTTTTGATATTGAAATAGATAAAGGAGAATAAGTAACAGCTTAATAATAATATTCTGTTTTCGTGACCGGAAAAGGGGAACTTAACGCGAATTTAATGCGAGCGAAGCCACGGGAAAAAGTAATAATAAAATAATACATCTATCCTCAGGTATAAGCAGCGTTGAAAGGTACTTGTGGTATCGACCCTGCTACGACTGAGATGATGAAAATCCTATTACAAAGCCAAGATTCATCAGGAATCAACAGAAAAAAGGTATGATAACTACTTTGTGCTTCGACTAATAAGTTATTTTTTAAAAGAATTATATTTATGTTACGCATCACGTTCATCTAAATCCACATTATCGATTGTATAAGTGTGTGGTACTTAGTGCCGAACTTGGGTAAGTAGTTGATTTCATTATACGAATCCTGTTTAAAAAAAAATTTTTACTCCTTCCCAATGCAGCGTCTAGGCAAACCATTAAACGTACCGAGTACTGGTACGAAAAGTTAAATGACTCAAGACTTTACGGTATAACCTTCAATCTCAGCAATAAACTAACCTTTATGACTTGGGTTCTAATTTTACTCTGAAACATTACGAACGTTGGAAGCTCAATTTATTTTTATGAAGTTTCGATCTGGGTTCTAAAATATGTTATATAATTTTTAGCCTCGTTCGCAATGTCAAAATAGCAGCGATAAAAATTCCAAGTATAAATTTAATTTGTAACTATATGACGTGTTATTGATATAAATGATATAAAATAATGCATTCTTTTCGAAGTTAATGACTTCTAACTACAATGCTATGATTGTTATTGTGACGTGCTAAAATTGCAGTTTATGGAATCATATTATCGTTATTATATTATATATGTATACTACTGGTGGACAATGGCTTCACTCAATGTAAAAGTCATTAGGCTTCAGAAGATGCTTTTTATTTATATTGCAAAAGCATTCATTCTGTTTTTTCATGAAACATAAATAACAAATATTTCATAGTTTTTTTTTATATTAAAGAGGTTCATTTTATATGGTTCCCAACTTTATGTAAAGGACCGTTCCGACACTGTTAATTATTTTTTAATATTGACTAAGCGTTAAATACACCGCTAGCTCTAATAAAATCCACTGGAAATAATAAATTTAAGGTGCATTACACTTGGTGAGAGCAGTGGAAAACATTTATAAATATTTCGGCGAAAAAACCCTAGCCGCAGACATTATTGAGGGCAATTCATATAACGAGTACATACTTAAGTACCAAACCACAGGACAACGGACGGTAATTCATTGGGCGAAACAAGAATGAAAAATGTTTTGTGACCATGCCTGGATGAAAATAGAGTCCATTGTTGAATGCATAGTGAAAGCATTTTAGTTTCTGAGTAAAAGATACGACCAAGCTTTTTGGCTTCACATGGAAAGTCCAGTGCGGTTTCAAACGATTTAATTTTGCATAAATATCGTTAAATGAAATTAAGCGTTAGTTAGTGGACTGTTTACTAGTATATGACCCGTAGTGTGAATGTGAGGCTACTTAAAATTGACATTAATAAAAGCGTAACGAAGCAACGTTAATTAAATTTTAATTGGAACTTCGTGATATTAAAGCCTGCCATGAGTTTCGCATAAAACTCCTTGAGTTTATAATGAAATTTCGTGTAATCTACATTTATTTGGATGATTTTATGCCGTTATTAGGAAGAAAGATACTTTATAACTGTGTTTAAAATTAAATAGTATGACGATATTAAGATAAGGGTCCCTGTGTAAATTCTGAATCCAACTACTTTAATCGTGATGATTGTTTTGGAAACCTGGTATGGTGAAAATCATTGAGGAAGTCATTAGATCAGCGTGCCATTTGGTCACATCACTATGTACATATTTTGTCATGCTTGTTAAATATATTTGAGCTACAATTGATGGGTGGATATTTAATTTATAAAAAAATAAACTCATTCTATTATTCCGTTTTAGTTCTTGATCACGTTTAAAGCTTAGTTCCTTTTTTTCACTTAAAACACCCACGCCTGTAACTTAAAAATACTTTGACATTTTGAAAGAAGATCTTTGATTCAATATGCATAGGCTTGATAAATGTTGGAATATTAACTTATTAAAGTTTAACGTCATCAGCTCATTATTATGTTCCCACGAGGGGCAAGAGACTACCGTAAAAGGTATCCCCAAAAACATTCTGTAAAAAATCTAGCCAAGTCTCGATGGAGCTGCTTGATTATCTCTAAAAAGTAATGAAATCAAGACAAAGACGTACCAAGTCTAAGGTTCTTTACTGCGATTGCTTTATTATTATGGTTGATGTTGTGTGACTTGGTCGTTGAAGAGTATACAAGGATACACAACCAGGTGCTCAATGACACTATTGCACTATTCTGTCGCCAGAACCGCTACCTATGAACGATACAAATTTGCCACTTGGAAAACGGTGATTCAATAACCCGTCGATTGTAGGCTTGATAAAGTCACTAACGTATAAAGCATGTTCAACGGTCAAGTCACACAACATTAACCATAATAATAAAGTAATCGCAGTAAGGAACCTTAGACTTGGCACGTCTTGTGTTCATTTCATAACTTTTTAGAGATAATCAAGCAGCTCCATCGAGACTTGGCTAGATTTTTTACAGAATGTTTTTGGTGGGATTTAACTTCTTTTGTAGAAACTTGAAAGGAATATGGACGACCCATTGGGTGTAATGGTTGATACGTCAGCTTCTACACCAAGGGTTCCGGATTCGATCCCCGGGCAGTACCTACAAATATTTGTGTGCATGAACATGTCTGTTTGTATTGGTCTAGCACGCTCGACTTGGCGGGGGTACTACCGTGCCCCCCGATTTTTGACATTGGATGAAGCGGCCCACCATGTTGAATATATATTGTTTAAAGGCGGTATGTCGATCTCTTATAGTTTGGCTGGCTCTTTTGTTATCTAAGCAGGGTCACCAGGTACTCCAGATCTTCGATTATCCAAGTTTTTATAGTTTTTCCTATATGTGTCTATTAATCCCTAACTCTGTACCAAATTTCACCTCTCGGAGTTAATGGAAAGTACTAGTTCTATTTTGATGATCATGAGTGAGTGAGTGGTGAGTGTCTATCTGTCGAAAATGCAAAACTTTGCATTCGCTTAACGTCGGAACTAAATGATCTACAGACTTGAAATTTTGGATTTGATGGAAGTTATTATATCTTACTAGATGACGAAAATTTCAGCGCTCTGGTATTGTCCAAAGGTTCTCAAATTGGAGCCTGAAAATGCAGCGAAATGGATCCTGTAAAGGATGGTACGGCAGTGTTTGCTTCGCGCTCGACTTGGCGGGGCATTACAGTGCTCCCAGATATAGGCCGTAGGTAGTCGTCCACGCGGGTCTAGTGCGTATAAGCTGATATCACGCACAACCTTGGAATCTATTCACAGGCGTGCGCGCATGTTTCCTCACGATGTTTTCCTTTATCGTAAGAGCGTCGGATAAACTTACATATAATTCTTTAAAATTTTGTAAATACATTGGTACGGGGTGGAATTTAAAGCTGCACCCTCGAAATCGGAAGGAAAGCCACCGACGCTGAAGTTAAGCACTCGTTACTCGTATTATGCATTAAAATGCCATGGTGTCGTATTTTACGTAAACAATATATTTACGTTCGTAAAATAAGAAAAATCTTCTTGTTTATTTAACTACAAATGTAAATATTATTAGATTCCTTAAATTCTTTTATATTAATATCCTCGAGTTATGGCGTTTCAAAAGAAAAAAGTTTTGTAAGCCAAATTTATTCTTTACTTATTTCACCGTTTCTTTCATGCATGCCGTGTCTGTGTATTGTGTACATTGTTTGTTATTTGGGAGCCCTCACAAAAGAAACACGTAAGTCGCTTAAAAATTCGCGTCATGTATTTTCCCGTGGCAACCATTTATTTGCGTCCTCAAGGAGTACGAACAAGCAATATGATCGATAAGGCCAAACACGACGAAAAGTTTTTTTCAGTCATCGTGAGTGGCGCTTGACAAATGTATCTTGGCCTCTACCATACCCGAAATTTATAGTCGCAAGTCGAAAAACTTACCCAACTAAAGTTCTACGACAGCTGGTCATTTTATACTCATCGTTCATATTGTATATCGCTGGCTAGCCCCGGGGAAATCATATGTGGAATGATCAATGAAATAATGCTGTCCTATGTAATCTATGAATGTTACTCAGTTTGTATAAAACATTTTCTATATTTGGATAGTTGAAATCCATTTGCGGTATTATTATGTAAATATGAATGTTTATATTTGTAAAACTGTCTACTTGCGTTGGCCGTAGATGGCTTTTACAGGGCAATTGGCGAGCGTAGCTGGCGATCAGCCTTAAAAATTCTAACAAAGAACCAAAGGGCGTTCCCTGTGGAACTCGAACCTCGGCTTAGGGTGTTGCGGAGAGTATAAAAGAAAGAGCGGAAGAAAAAAAACTTTATTCAAATAAATCTGTTACAGATACTTTTGATTCGTCAATTATTATTATTATTATATTTTAATGACTCTACGGAATAAGTAAGATCTTCGAGAAGAACCGGCAAGAAACTCGAGTTGTAACAAGTATCTTGTAGTCATCATCGACCTATATCGTCCTACAGCAGACCTTATCGCCGCATAGCTATAGGGAAATCTGAACGCGAAAGCATGGATTCTTTAAAATTATATTCTTCGCGCCATAACAAGTTACGCTTTCAGTATTACTGTGCTCCAAACTGGAGGATGAGATAGGTATTAGAGTATTGTCTTAATCGGATATCAGACACATGACTTATTTGTTAAATAGTATTATGAACCCGCTATGTGGAAAATCTGGTGTAAAGGTAATTGGTAAGCAAATGAACATCCCATGAGTCACCCTGATGGCGAGTACTCCGCAAACGATAGGCATTCGTGACTCCAAAGGAGCAACGACTGCGTTTTTACACAGTCGACCTTCGAGGGGCCGGGATAAGATATATAAGTAGGTAAGAGGAAGGTGTTTTCGACCTCCAGTAACTTGCTCGGCGAAACACAATGCAGAGCATAATTTCAGGCCTGCTTACTATAAAGACATGGTATCACTGAGGTTTAGTCGGTCCAATCGTACGTATGGAGAAGGCATCTTTCAGCCTTCTCCACACTTAACTATTATTTTTTAGAATGTAGTTGTACATAGAGGACATATGTGTAAATATTGGGCCACTTAGATAAATAATGTATTTGTATCAGATACACAACATCGAAGACAAAGGAAATACATAGTTGAAACTTCATACAGAACAAATCAAAAGGACAAAAATATTACAACAGTACATAAAAAACAGTTCATCATCTTATCATTGAAGTTATGTGTGTCGCAGGTATACAAAACGGCCACAGCGCAACATTTGGTTAACTTAACCATTATTCAGAATAAAAGAGCTTTCAAATTGTACCTCCTTATATTATAATATTTTTTGAAATATATAACAAGATTCTGAGATTGATGTGTATTAATTTATAATTTGACTTTTTGACGTGGTTCAGGCGGTCATTAAAGAGTTTTAAAAATTAGGGGTTTAAAGCAGAAAAAACAATAAAGCACTTACTTTCGCTTCACTTTATTTTTGGCTCAATATTAAAATGAATAACATTGAAAATTAAAGGAGATGCGTGATCAAGACACACGTTCCCTGGAACGAATTCAATCAAAAAGACATGCTATGTTAGTCACGTGGACCCACTACAATTTGTTTCCCAAATTGAAATGGTACGACTTAAGCGATTCTCTCCAAAGGGCTGAAAAAGTCCACTCCATTCTATTTGTAAAGGACAGAGCTTTTGTTTGTAGATTGTATTGACTACTAACGGAGTACTGTGTTTGTAAAGCTTACCCACGTTGTTTCTTTTATTAAGTGCTTTATGGAATGAAAATAAAAGTATTTTGCATAGTTACGTTGTGTAATCTCTGATGTGCTTTGTTAATTTTTATTATTTGATTTGAATACTGTTTATAAATTTGTTGTCTTCTATTTAATGCTTCAGCCAGAATACTTATTATGAGACTATGTGCCTGTTAATATAAACAACGGATAAACATACTTATATACTTTCTTTTGGAAATTATTTTGTATGTTATTTTGAAATAAAATATAAACACAAACAGTATTCGTATCAAGCAAAACCAGATACGTTTCAATAACGAAATATTCACGCATTCTCAAAAGCTTGATAAAACCCTATAGAATTATGAATATCCCAGCATTCCAGTCCTGGGCCACATTAAAAGCTGCCGACTGTTTTCGCAAATTCCAAATTCAAAGGCAAACATTCCCACAATTTGAAATCGCGCTGACTCGACAAAAAGTTGACTTACGTCTGAAATGCTGAATAAATTGTAAACAAAAATAAACGAAGCGACAGTAACAAAAGAGAAAGAATTTAATATCCACCGCGGTATGCACCATGTTTGTAACAATTTGTTTTCTTCTTGCGAACATTCTTTTTTAGGGTTTCATATACTTACACAGTTTTTTCCTCATTTGTTTATCTGTCACGGATCAGCTGTCTGCGAGAGCATTTCACGACTAAGTTAACTCGGAAAGTTATGTTATTGCTTTTTTGTTTTGAATTGACGTCAAATTTATATGAGTGCACATTGTACAGTTGGAGACATGTGAAGAATTGCTTTCACTCCCACTGCTCAGAAGCTAACTGCGTCCAGCGGCTACCTTCCTCAGGTTATTTCGAGAAATTGTCGGCTACAATGATCATTGGTTCTTCGGACTATGTGCCCTGTCCTTTACCACTTTACCTTGGTTACGTGTGACGTATAGTGACTTTGTCGTTCGTACTTAATATCATTTTAAAATCATCATCAGCCTGTAATGATTCACTGCAGGCCACAGCCCAACATAGCATAGCTATTGGAGATAGATAGACTCTTTATTGCTCACAATAAATTAAATACAAACAAAAAAAACCAATACAGTGGGCAAAGGCGGCCTTATCGCTACAAGCGAGATACTACTATGATATTTTATTAAACATAACCAAACAAACAACCATACTATAACAACCAAAGTCACTGTACGTTAACCCGTTACAGTAGATGATGTATGTTGGTGGGTGAACAGAGCCTATTCATTCGTATAAGCATCATCATTATTGAATGATGATATAACTTACCATTTTGCCAGGATTGGTGGGTGTGAACTTTTGTCGTCCTCCAATGTTATAATAATCCATTTTAACCGGGATTTTTTGGTATTGCGATTATTGCTTAACTTGTGAGATTATCAACCGAACTACAACTACGCTACCGAGACCTTACTTTCACTCGCAATGAAGATGTCAATGGTATGGTATGGTGGCATTTGGTAATTATGTTTCAAGAAAATAATTACCTTGACTCGAAATGAGAAAGCACAAGAACTTTAAATCTTATATTTGTGTTCAAGTATTGTTTTAATACAATCTTTAAACAGAATTTGTTATAGATACAACAAAAGGTTTTTCGAATATACTTTTCGCTGTTGGACGGCGATGACCTTTACAACTTTAACAAGGGCAAAGGGCAGCAAAATGCTCTCAGACTTTTGTTAAAAGGTTGTAAAAATAGATCGCAACGAAATCGTAGCTACAGGCTTGTATCCAATGTTAGTCTGTAATTGATGACCGATGTGGTGTAATGGTCGACACGTCGGCTACTTTAAAATTAAGTATGTATTTAAAAAAATGTATATAAGTATATTTATCAGTTGTTAAAGTAATCTTACTACAAGTTTTTCGTTTAATATGGGGCTAGATGGCGCTGTCCGAATGTCAGTGGGTATTTATTTATTATTATTTAATGTCATCAACCTATAGGCCAAACATTATTATAACATATTTCCAAGTATCCCAAATTGCTATTCTATGCTATCCTTTATCCTATCCTTCGACGAAGTAATAAGTACAAGTACTTATTACGAAAGGGAATTTCATTACTGACGTTCAGAAATCCACTAGAGAACTTTCTCTATATTTACTATCTTTATTGGTATTTGAAACATTAGTTATTTTTTTTTGTTCACATTTTCTTGTGATAAGGACAAAACATGTTTCAGTATAAGTAAACCTGTACACTAATAACAAAAAAAAATATAATTCAGTTCTAAACATAGTTATTCCATTAAAAATCATAACTATAGCTAAAAGGAATAATTAAAATTAAGGCTTTTAACATCTAAAAGATTTTACTGGCGAGGCCTTGGGCAAGGCCTCGGTATGAAAAGTACTTACATATACTTTTTAAATAAAAGATCTTCTTGATTAACAATAAGGCTAATATTAAGCCAAATGACGTGGAACTAAAAAGGAAAACAAAATCCAACGTTGTCTGCAAATGGCAATTGTTGACGCACTCCCAAAATCCACTGAAGCCTGAGTGCCTCTGATAGGATCACCCTGAGAAATGGAACAAGACGAGGTATTTGACACGAATAGATGGGCTCTAATGGAAAGGATTATACATAATAGGAATGCGATCTGAATCCTCCGCGGGATCAAAGAGGATGGCTCTATGGGTTATGACTCTATTAGTGGGATCGTAGTATTGGAAACGTATTGGATTGTAGTCGGCTGGGCTGGGAACCGATAAGATTAACGGGATTGAAACTGAGCCGGCGAATCTGATTTGATAAGAAGGTATGGAATGCCATTGTGTAGTGTTATGGTCTAGTTATTTAACTTAACTATACTTATCGCATCAATAACACGGTAGAAATGTATAAACAGCTGTATTGATGATGAAAGGAATGTAGCTAAGCGTATTTCGATTTCCTTATAAAATATATACGCAGTCTAAGGTTCCCTAGAATGATTAACACAGTGAAAAATATAACAAGAAGAGGAAAATATTCGAAATTTAGAATTTATGGTCTTTGTTGGGTTTTGCACCTAGACGCGACGCTGTGACCACTTGACCGCTTCGGCAAATAAATAAATCAAACCAAAATTTCTGAATGCATCCAATTTAACTTGTGCTTCGAAATTGGTATATTCCAATTGTTATTCAGGTTTGTAACGACCATTGGTTTTAGTGTATACACCTGGTTGTCTTTACTACTTATTGTGTTATTTACAAGTGCATTTTAATTAGTTCATAGTTTAAACCACAGATTTCCCAATACAGGAGATGGTGCAAGCCGCGTTTAAAGTGCGACAAATGTAAGCTCAACGAGCATACATTGGCTACCAGTTTACGCTCTGTGAGACGAGTCAAGACGCACGAATATTAGAAGAAATTACCGTTTTTTTCCAAAATGCCATCCTGTGCAATTGTAACATGCCATCATCGCAATAAATCAGTAAATTAACCAAGAAATATAATAAATTTTCACAGGTAAGAACCGAAAAGAAATTGCGACACTGGGACTGCCTATAAACTTGGCGGCTTGTCCAGTCTAATGTATATTTGATGTCTGTGGTTTAAACACAGGTTTCTTTTAGTTTTAATATTTTCACTTTTAATTACGGCAGGCTAGTTAATGTCACCGTAACTTATTTCAGACGTATTAACCATATGGTCACGAAGCATCTAATATTTCTTCACTATGTTTCACGAGGTTGAGGAATCTCCCTCCTATAATGGCGAAATGTGTGCTAGAATAAAACTTACCAGATCAATAATCATAAACTACAAAACCTAATACCTATAAATCTCAGATTTACTCAGAATTAAATTGATTAAAGAAAGCTTGTAGAATAAATCTAATATGTCAATCATTTTTGATTAAGTACCTTCTCCATAACAATGAAGGGTACCCCATAATTTCCTAGCTCAGCAGGAGAGTTGGTTACAGCAGTACTTATAAAATGCTAGTTGTAAGAGCGAGCAGTGATACGCTTTTTCTGTTATATTTTCCCCAATACGCCGTATTTTGGGTTGAAGGGTGAAATAGGCAATAAAAATTCTGGAAAAAGAAAAATTACTATTTACGAAGAAACCATTGATTTATTATTGTTACTTTATTTCATAAAAAAATGTAGCGGGAAAATAAGACCGCAACAAAATCAAAACATTTCGTAATAAGTGTTAGTAGAGATTATCCGTTTCTTTTAATAGATCATTTAACGATAAATTAGGGTTATGTTGCGTAGGCGGTGGATAATACAAAAGTTTTAATCATCAAGACATTTTAACAGAAGATAAGTCCCTTTCTATTCAAACCCGGGAGTCGTATACGTTAATTAAAAGTTGAAATATGAAAGAAAAATGGGTCAGCGGTGAATTGAAACATACGCCAAAAGACAAAGGCCGGATAAAGCCGTTCTAAGTTAAATACTTCTCGCAACCTGTTACCGTTTTCGGGACAATATTGGAATCGTGTTCTTTTGAACACTTATATTATATAAAACCTTAATTTCCGTTAAGTAAAGTGCTTATTTTCTTTGGAGAAGGTAATTTTAACATCAACTTTCTATTGATCAGACAGACAAATAGAAATTCCATCACTGTAAAGAATTTTGTTTGTATTTGTGTACAACAATTTGAATGCTAATAATAAATATGATGATTTTAACTATTGGATTTCCATAGGGGCGTCTGTTTTCTAGTGGTCTAAGTGTTCAATTCAGATTGCTGCTTAATCCATGGCTCGAATTTTGCGGGGGAAGGAGGGGGGATCAGAGTGAAAGTCAGTGAAATTTTGGCCAGTTTGATTAAGGCAGGTGAATCATCTGTTTATCTAAAAAGATGTATGATTCGGTGCCGTTCAGTGCCCTTCAAATTAACAGTAAATTTTACGTACCGAATGTTGAATGGAAATATCTTTTAACTTTAAGTATAAATGCATTAAGATGCAGCATTATAATGTAATAAGAGATCATGCAAAATCAGACTCAAAATTCGCATGTTTGATTTGTTTATGAACAGAAATATATAGCTTGACTGAAGTATACTATAACCGTATTGACTTTATCTTAGAGTACCTGGGGTAATTTTGGCCAGGTAACGACGTCGTTCGTATCGGGTGTAGTAACGAACATGCTCTCAGTTATATGGGCTTTTTACTACCTCTAGAGCTGTTATATTGGTACAATTTGCACTTGGAATCAAAGTTAATTACGCTGAAATGATTAATGGTGACGGCAATTGACTTTACCATATAAATTTGAGGACGGTATGAATCGTTAAGTGTACTTTTTTTGAAGCTTCATTATTATAAAGATTGTTGCAGTATTGCTTTACTATTAGATATTTTGGTTGACTATTTATTTTGTTTGCATAAATTTAAGAACGATGAGCAGAATGAAGAGAATGATGATGTTCAGTACGTAGACGAACATTTCCCTTCTGAAATCGTGAATTTTTAAATGTCACGTCTAAAATACGAAAAAAACAAAATATTGGATTTAATCATGCAGGAGCTTGCATTTATCGTTACCAAGAATATTAGACTAAGGCCCGTATTCTAAAACGCGACTCAACCTCGATCTTTACTTAAATTGAGTTAGAAAGGGATGGCGCTATTTATCGTATAGAGCGCTATTCTTTTCTAACTATTCAAGTAAAGAAAACGCTTGAGTCTCGTTTTAGAATACAAGCCCTAATATGGATTGATAAACAACGATAAGTATGCTAATAAAAAAAGTAACAATGTGTTAGTAAAAAAAGTGATATGTCAACCAGCTATGTCACTCCTCTGTGGGGCTACGTCATCACGCTACAGCATAATAGATGATTTTTTCCACACACATGTGTATTAAAATAAATAACGACGATCACGTATAACGTTATCAAATTTCACCATTAATGTGAATGATAAATCTTAATAACGACTCTTTTAAACAATATTCGCGGCTATAACGGCATACAATCACCGACACGCATCCACCGTCAGCGAAATAATAGCCCCCAAAATTGTTTGTTTTTTTCGTGAAATTAAACGGGGGCACGCGAGAACGATTCACGGCTGCCGAGTTTTGGGACGTTTACCCTTTTCTATTCAAAAGCTCTGTGAAATATAACGTAGTTACAATTTTTATTTCTATTCGAACAGTAATTTTCGTGTCAAAGGGAAAGCTATTAGTGTTATAGAAGGGCGCCTTAAGAAATCAAGCTCCGTACAACGTAATGATTTGGAGGTTCTCATTATGATTGCTTTATCTAAGCGTTTGATTTGACGACTATTAGGTTTGCGCTACGATTGCATTCGATTCTAGGGTGTTTTATAGATATTACTGAGGCAATGTTATTTGCAGGCTCACTATAGATAATCGTCTAATGAGAAAACAGTGTTATGATTAGTAATAATTGTAGATGGTTTCGTGCCACAGTTTGTTTAACATCATCATGAGGTCATTATATGTCTCCACCGAGGGGCACAAACTACCCGTATAAGGCTGTTTAGGCCGTAGTCGTCCATGAGGGCCCAACGCGGATTAGCGACTTCACGCCAATCTTTGAATTTTGTTGAGTCGCGGGTTTTCTCACGATATTTTCCTTTATCGTAAGTGTCGGATATACGTACATTATGATATAAAAAACATTGAATGATATTGGGTACCTGGTTACATTTGAACCTGCACCCTCCAGATCGGAAGGCAACAGTCCACACCAATGAGCCACCGATGCTTTAGTTTGTCTATATTTATTGTTTGTTAAGTTTATGGGCAGTGCGGAAGATAATGACGGGTACTGTTATACATTTCCACCAAAATTTTACCTGTCATAGTCAGGCGTATCTCCAAGTGAGCGAACTGACCGTTCCGTTTACTTTATAACATAAAAATATCACATAGCAATGTTATGTCAACGCTCAGACAACGCAATTCATCATCATCCTTATGTTATGACCAAATAATTATGTATGTGTCAACGTTGAAATAAAAGTGTTAATTATTAATTTAACACGCCAATATATAGAAAGTAGATATACTAAACATGTTATATGCAAAAATAGGATAGAATATACTTGTTCAGTGGACTCTCATTCGATATTACCCAAGATTCTCAAGAGCATTATTAACATAAAATTCTAGAACCTTCATCCAGTTCACAATGGCGGTGAATGGCACCGTAAAGCTCTTTAGTTTCGGGATATAACACCTTCCTGTATTTACTTCATATGCGAGGCATTCTGGTTGGAAAGTCACCTTCGATCGGGTCACTTCCGCAATGCGGCTGATTGCATTGGCATCCGCCTTTACAAGTTGCGGGACGAAGCTACTTTTGTTCCGAGTGTTGTGATCACCATCACTGGTTAACTAGGCTTTAAATATTATTAAAATAATGATCAGGACTATTAGACCATGAGACCATAATTTTTTTCAGTTGTGTATAAATTAAATAATAAATAAATATCCACTGACCTTTAAACAGCGCCATCTAGCCCCAAGTTAAGCGTGAAGCCTGTATTGGGTACTAAACAACGGATACATACTTAAATAATTTTTTTCGTAAATACATACATATCATATATAGAAAACACCCAGAATACAAACAGTCATGTTCATGCACACAAATATTGTACTGCCCGGGATCGAACCCAGAACCCTTGGTGTTGCAGCGTCCTCTCACCAATCACCAAATGGGTCGTCAAATTTAAGAACCTTTATTTTAAGAACGATCTTATTTACAATGTGAAATGTGCTACAGTTTCAATTTCAAATATTCATTGTAATCATGGACTTCAAAATCATGCAGTCAGATAACAAAAGTGTGTTTAAGTTTTTTTACTTGTCTCGTACCTGTCATGATGATTGTAATATATAGACAAACAGTTAAAAGATCTCAAAGTTTTGATATACATAGAATAAACAAGCACATACAATTACAAAAAAATGTTAAGAGTACTTTGGAAGTTATATAGATGTTTCTATTACAATGTATGGAAACCTAATTACCATAATCTAGTTTATGTCCATAAAAATCTTCATTTGTTTGAAAAAAATTGTGACTTACATAACTTTAATACTGGAACAAAACAAACTTGCTGTCCCAAATCTGAGACTAAGTAGGGAAATCATTTGTTGGAAGAGGCATAAAATTCTTTAATAAAATACCACAAAAACTTGCCCAATTGCCTTTTCACGAGTTTAAATTAAAAATTAAAAAAACCCTCATGAAGAAGGGTTACTATATAATAGACGAATATTTATCGGATAAAGAGGTGTGGTCTTGCACATAGTGTTCCAGTTACAAAGTCTTTGTAATAAATTATTGTAAAGTTATTTGTAGGTAAATGACAAAACTTTGTAACCACTGATATAAAAAGTTTCAAAGAGTAACTTGAGTTTCTTGCCGGCACTTTTCGAAGATCCTCCTTATTTCGAACCGGTGGTAGAGTCACAAAAAATATGATAATAATAACAATTTATTTGAATAAATATTTTTCTTTCTTAATAAACAAATTTTAAATTTATATTTTACACAAAATAAAAAAAACAATCATTAACCTCAAATATTGTAGCAATCAATACATTAAATAAATGAAATATAAGTAAGAAATATATACTGACATACACCTTAAATATGGGTACTAAACAACGCATAAACATACTTATATAATTTTTGTAAAACATATATCATACATAGAAAACACCCAGACCAATACAAACAGACATGTTCATGCACACAAATGTTTGTACTGCCCGGTGATCGAACCCTTGGTGTTGTAGTCGACGTCTCAACCATAACACCATAATAATATGGGTTGTCGAGTTGCTGAAAACAATCACACGCGCTTGAAAGGACGCGTGGTTACGGACTTTAAGTTAAAAAAAAATGCTTAATTCATTGTTAAAGTTATATACATAGGTTTGATCAGAAGTCTAAAGTCGTGTTGTGTTGGCAATTGATTTTCAATCAATTTCGAACAAGGAAACAGCGTCATCCTGGGAATGATTTAACATAATTCTAGCAGATATTTTAATTTGAAACCCATTAGTTGCTTGTATGTACAAATATTTTACATCTCCAAGCGATAGAATTTCATTAAGAGGAATTCCATGTCGACATTTATAAGCGCCCATGGTTTAATAACGTGTTTGATGATGTATCAAAGCAAAATTTGAGTTGCGCCTTGTTCCGCTTTATCTTGAATTTCATTGTCTCCATCCAAATAAACATACGCAAGGGTGAGTGGCCATTTGTGGAATTGGAATATAATCTTTGTGACAAGGGCTCAAGTGTCAAAGTGCCAGAATGAGGTCCCCATTGTACCTATTCCATAGAAGTCATAAAGTGACACGCAGTCACATTTGAATTAACGTTTCCAGATTACGATTTCGGGTCGAGGTACTAATAAATCTGTTCCGCGAATAAAGCCAACCATAACTCGGCGGCAATAAAACTTTACAGGGCTCAGAAATAAATTTCCATACATTTACAGCACGGTCGAAGCGGGCGCACACAAATGTCCATAATTTGAACTATTTGGAATACATTAAGTGACTCTAATATAATAGTGGTAACAATAGGAAGTGTGTCAATACGAAATGTTTACAGAGTTCATGGTAGGCAACCAATAAATATGGGTATACACATTTTGGAGCATTAGCTTTGCATATTAATGCAATCCAATGTGGTTTTGACTGCTACTTAAAAAGGTTGATTATAAAGAGATTATGGTATCTACTTATGCCCTTAGTACAGTACATATGCATCATTATGTGAAATGCAAAAACACACTCAAATTACAATAATATTATCATATTCAAACAATCGCTATGACATGACCTGGATTACAGAGAGTCATGAATTCTGTAAGTTTGAGCCAACTTTTGCATATAAATGCTAGTATTGATGAAATATTCATCTATAATCTATAAGCCTCCACTGTAAGAAAAAGCTTCAATTTTATCACACTGCACTGAAAAAATCGGTCTGCATCATTTAGTACCAGATCTTCTGAACCTTCTGTGTTTAAATATCAATTTGTTTGTCTAATAGTGCCTATTATAGCTCTTTTGCTTCGATTGTCTTTAATCCAGAACTCATCTACTGCAATGGCCATTGGTTCTCAATATACGTGTTTAATGTAAATAAAAAATACTCTAATTCATATCCCTTCACAAATTATTCATTGCAATCAAAAACAAAATAAATAAAAAATACTGAAATAACTTAAATACACGAACAGTCCTAGTTTAACAAGTTATGCCAATGCGCGTGTTTAGTTGGTGGTAGACTCGGTACCGAGTCGTTTAGCTACCGCAGGGCCCAGATATCCTGTAAATGAAGTCGGTTAAATAGAAGTGTGCACTTTATGTGTATCGAATGAGGGTACTGTAGCTAGTAAAATTACGAGGTATGACCGAATAATCTGTCGTCTTGGGTGACGGGCGCAGGGGTGTTGACGTATAATAATGACTACCCTATGTTATTAATTTCCTATTACAGTGCATCTGTCATAGTCAGGCGTGTCATTTACCACCAAGTGTGTATTCTGACTGCCTCGCTTACTTGGCATAAACAATTACTGCAAAAGAAATAGCGTCAGGAATATGAAACTGTCTTATGATTTCACACGCGAAGCGAAAGCAAACCTTGTGCAGCTGATAGCAAACGAACAATGGCTCGTATAGGAATTTGCAATGCCAATATGGTAGTGCCGGTGCGCTAGAATTGCTCTTTTCACATTTTAAAGAACATTACATTTGGGATTGTGCTATGAATATCATACCGATAAATATAGTCCGATTACCGGCCAGGGCACATGCCGTGGGTCCAATCACTTTGGATTTGTTAATATTTTTAAATATTTCTCTATTTTGTTTTAATACATTTTGTTCTGGTTGTGTTGCAATGTCTAAAATAATAAATTATTTCTTTTTTCTATATTTTTATTTTCAGATGAATATTACTCGATCCTGTTAGGTAATATTGCGTGCTTTGAGATTTGACTCCATGTAGATCTACCTTGTGACTGATACGCTTGAAAAGTGTAACAGAAAGAAAAAGGCTTAGCTGTCACTTTGATTTGGTGAGCTGGTGTGCTTTATTGGCAGTGGAAGTTATCTCCCGAAAACTATTTTTTCCCCTAAGATAAATTACAAAAAATATTGATAATTAAGTCACTTTTAATTAAAAAACCAACTTGAAATCCGCGGTAAATGTCTATCGTGTGTATCTTCAATCTAAATTTAACTCATTCTTAGCATTAATATCACGTCTATAGATCAATATAAATTAGTTCATGTACCTAAATCAACTTCACTTTAATTTAAAATCAATGTTAAGTAATTAAAACTTTACCAAGTCGAACGGATTAAATAGAGTAGCTTGATAAACTTCTAATTTAAGTTGTTTTTAAACTAATTAGTAAGAATACTAAATTAAGTCTTAATTATTTTGCTTCACTTGAATAAGTATATCGAAAATAGATTGATAAATTGTTTACGGTTGATATGATAATTTTTGATTTATCATTTAGAATATTTTTTTTTATTTCGAAATTACTTTATTTACAGAATATAGATAAATGAAATCGTATGTTTTAGGAAAATTACCAAAATTATAGTTATTAAGCGACCACTGCCTTGACAACTTACTTTTTTTAAAGTAAATCTTGTGTGCTCTATGTGGTTTCTTTACAAAAATGGTTGTGTGAAATTGTTGAACACACTAGGCTTTTCACGCGGCTTCACTGGCGTTAAATTACGCACGAAGAAGTTTCTACTTTGAACTGATGAATGTTCCATACAAACTTCTACTACTGCCAGGGTAAATCAACAAGATGTTGGGCATTTATTAGATAATATAAAAAAATGACTACTTTGTGTTTGAGCCGAGATTTTGCTACGGGGCTCGTTTCCCATCACGCTCAAATGACCAGAGCCTGGTTTGCTTTGCTGCAAGATGTAACACGGGCCACAGAAGTTTGATGGAATTGAAAGTTCGGCCAGCTTTTGACAATGTAGTCAATGTTTATTCGCATTAAAATGTGAATTTTTAGGCGTAATTATTACAATAATATGATCAAGGATGTTTTAGTTTGATGAGCAGCTCAAGGTATCTACAATAATGGTTACAAAATTTGGTATCTTTAATGTAAAATGTATTTGTTTCAAAAGAAGTGAGTACGACTGCGAGTGTGAGTTATTTATACAAAATAATGTGAATGTAAAGTAGTGAAATACTATATATATTTGTTATTTTATCTTATGAGTCCATATACTAAAAGCTATTGAACTCTCTGCGATTAACCTTTTCAATATGCATGCAGAAAATAGTGATCGGGGAAACATATTCCCAGGATCAATATTCCAGCCATATTATTGGTTTTATATTATTAAAATACATTCCAATGGTATTTGGTACGGGTAAAATGCAAAAGGGTTGATATAACTCGTGTCAAATTAAAACTAATTTAAACATCCACCAAGTATTGTAGACTGAAAAACTTTTGAGTTGCCCTGTGGTTTAAGCCATTGAGCTTTGAATTCGGAGGTTCTACATTCGACTTCAATGTATGAAATTTATTTGGGTTTTTTTATTAGTCTAGTCACGAGGTATGTTTTAATATTATATTTGATTAATTGTGATTAGCTGAAATACAATAGCAAATCTATTGTCAGACGTCTTTGACTATGCCGTAAACGATTAGGAACAGTTTTACTTGATTTAGAAATTTTTTCTAAATATTTCGTAATTTAACGATACAATACTGTGCATTTTTACTGTTGTACGGTTTTCAGAGATCATAAACAAGTATGGCTTAGCGGCTCAGATAAATAATATACAACTAAATGCACAATCTCACTCAAAAAGTGGTACTGCTCAGGGATCAACCCGAAACCTTGGTGTAGTAGCCGATGCCTCGACCATTACACCACATAGGTCGTCAAATGAGTGTGACTATGGGAGTCATTCCTTAGACGGTAGCTTACTTTAAAAGCTACATTACTTTTATGTATTGCGTATATGATGGAAGTATTTGAATTAGGTATTCGTTCCTGCTGCGGCGGTTTTATCCTGACTACCCAGAAGAACAAAACCTTCTACAGTACGGTATCGTCGTATTTTTTACACACCACATATTTTTACAACAAAAGACACGACAAAACTGTGGAACGCTCTTCAAAAGGGTATTCCCATTTAAAGGGCTAGTAACTCAATTATTGGCCTCGGGTCATTTACCATCAGGTGAGCGGTTCGCTTATTTGTTATTTAGAGCATAAAAAAGGTTTCAGAAATATCACTCGGACTATACCTTCCATATGTACTTTATTGATTAGTGTACATCTTTTATTTAAGTAGGTTCATATGTGCATTCGTTAATTTATAGTATCAGGATTCCTACTAGACATTTTCTTATGACTTTCCTCGTTAAGTGTTTTGTAACGTAGCGCACCACGGTATAACATGTTGCCGCAGATTCCTTACAAATCGACCGTTACAATAGTAAAAAATTACTTTACAGGTTTCCATCAAAACGCTTACTTATTGAAGAAAGTAAACCGTAATATTTATGGTATATGTATTCACAAATAAATGTCACACAACAGAAAACATCGATAGCAATTGTTTATTTTGCAACATAAACAACATCCCCGAAAGCTAACATAGCCATCAAGAGGGAAGCATCAAATAGAATAAATTCCTCATGCGCCGCGTTTTAGTCTTTATTTATGCCCGCCTCCTGCTTGATGGACTGTATCGAAATACATTGCCGTTGGATCTTGACACTTTTTCGACATATTTCTTGTTATCTTAACAAATATTTGTGTCCTGTTCTGGTAATGTGTGTCACGGTTTGGACGGAACATTAGGATATATGTAATAGTTACAAAAGAATAATTTCTACTGGAATATTTTTGTGATTGACCTTATGGCTGTTTATCTTGACAACCATGTGACGAATGAATAATAAATATACACTAATCATAACAAAACCGAGCGCCAACTAGTCCCAAATAAGTTATGAAAATTTGATTTGTAAATACTACATATTATTATACATACAAACACCCATTTCTATACAAATAAACATATTCATTTACACAAATGTTTGCATTGCCCGGGGATTATTATGCCGATATCCTAACCAATTAGGTTCACCATATGGATCGTAATAAAAGAAGAAAGAAATAATTTATTATTTTAAGACATCACAACAATAAAACCTAACAAATGTATTACAATAGCATAGAAAAAAATGTAAACAAGACAATAATGGTTAATAAGTCGGCTATGACACCAAGTTTTCGGGTCGATCTCCAGGCAGTAAAAATT
>PQWD01006226.1:0-14285 GCA_019425675.1 Leucinodes orbonalis
TTCATTTGATTATCCTTTTGTGGAGAAAGTATACTACGCCCCGACCATTTCTGGCATTTAAGAGAAATAGCAACCTGTATAAAAAATATGTTATTGAGAAAACTGTAACAGAAGTAAATGGTGTTTCACGATTCGTATTAAGCGAATTCCTTATTAAATTACCGACATAGGTATCTAGATCACGATCAAAAGAGGAAGCGTTTTGTAGTCAACTTCAACAAGCGTAGCGTAAAAATAATATATATATATATAGAAAATATTTTTTTTTGAAAAAAATTGCCCTGCTCAACAAATGTTGGCATGATCTATGATAACCCTCAGAACGCTGAAACACTGACACGTACCGTCCTTACAAGTACTATGCATTTTTATATAGGTACTAATAAACTTTATTTAATTTACCTGTGTGTTAAAGCGTACCCGAAATTAGTGCCATTTATGAGCATATCAAAACATGGCTCATAAACTTGACACTTGGCTCTTGAATATTCCTGGACATCATTACTACCAGCCAAGGAGATCATACACATGTCTAAAAGGAAGATTGAAAGTAACTTATTACTTTTGCAAAACTCTTTGAGTGACTACATAACATCACCAAAAAACCTGCCGTTCGGGCAAATAAAAATTTTGTGTATCCATCACTATTTGCTGGTCACTGTTCTGAAGAGGTTGATATTATGTTTGCATTTTATCATTGAAGAGTTATTAAGTAAAACCATTGAACTTATTTTTATGTCGTGGATAAGTAAATTAACAGATAAGTAAAATCGCCACCCAGGGCTACCTGTAACTCCTAAGATGCAACGTGCGTTGCCGGCCTTTAATAACTGATAAAAAAGTCGATAAGAGATGGTAAAGTATTATATCAATAGGACATATAACAGCTATGTAAAAACCATTAGAATCATTTAAATTAGACATGGTATGAGCACTATGTATAACCCATTTTTTTAAAAAGAGTAACTACTCGTACTATGGGCGTAGTAGAAGTAACACGAGTTTCTTGCCGGGGTCTTCTCGGTAGATAATAAATAACCCTCCGAACCGGTGATTCATTAAAAAGTTATCTCTTTCGAAACACAACGCACACGCTGTTTTAGCCGATTTTCTGTGAACCCGTAGTATCACTCCATGTATCACTTGCTATCAAGAGGTAAATTTAGTCAAACGACAAACGAGGTTCTGACTAACAACCAGCAATCAAAGGACCAGCCCTGCTCATGCGTGCATGGATAAATAACGGTCTGAAATCCCATAACGAAGTATCATAAGTGGGTCTCCTAGTCCAGCTGTGGATACCACAACTGGTATATCGAGAGAGCAAATTATATTCTTAAAGTACCTCGTGGTCAATGTTTAATATTTTTTTATGTATATGAACGGGATGGTCAGTGCGCTCACTTAGTGAAAATAAAATGAAACGCCTGACCATTACAGATGCAGTTTGGAAAAAAAACAGTAGTGAGTCATTATTTCCGTCAATACTGCTCTGCGCCCGTTACCCGAGACGACAGATGTTAGGTCTTTTTTACACGGTAATTTTAGTGTTTCTAAATCCTTCCGTCACCCTATAAGTTTTAAGTCGGCTTAAAAAAATATAATTCATTATCATCCATACCTGACAATTGTGGAAATGGCATCCAGTTGTCTACATCTTGAATGTTGTTCATATACTGAGACCACGATGTAAATTTATGAATGTAATCTGTTTGCGTTTCATCAGGATCAGCAAACGGCACCGCGTCAAATTTGCGAATTTGATTTACCCATAAGGTATCGTTGGAAAATAACGAAAATACTAAAAATATATATACAATTAATTACAGACTTGGCATTTTATATCAAAACTATAAAAATATACTCGGCACATAACTTACTCAGTTTATTAAATTTTTGACTTGGATCACGGTTGTCTCTTACCATTTGACCAAAGAATTCCAGCAATTCATCATTTTCTTTCAGTAAAAGCCTTATGTATTTTTTCAATGATTTTGGTAAACGAATTCGTTTATTGATCATAACATTTTTAAGATTTACTGAAACAGGTATGAAAAAGACTATATTTATACACTTAAAGTCTTAATGCAAGTGTCTTTAGATAAAGTATTACCGTCTAGCAGAAATAATCCGAATTCAAAATTCAAATCTATATCTTGTTTATATTTTAAACAGAACTCAACAGTCTTTCTTAGAGCCTTTAAGTAAACAAGCAAATCGCTGGTTTGTGGCAAATTATTTTTTTCAAAACCGTAATCAATATCACCATACTCATTTACGCACGTGCCACTGACTATCAAAGTGATAAGAAATATTAACGTTACTAATGTATTCGAACTATTCATGTTCTACTAAATCTGCACTTTGCATGTTCTAGGCTCAAAATTCCGAATGAAACTGTTGTTTTTCTTCTGTTCGCCACGGTTTTATCTCGAGTGATTTGGTCGGGAAATTTATATTTACGACGTCTATTTTTTTCTTTGGCTTCATCCTCGTACATACTTGAGTACAATGTTACTTTACTACAATAAACTTAATTGTTGAAAACTAAAAAACTGATATACATCTACATGTACGTACCTACAGCATTTATGTTTTCATGTCTTATATGTACTTACAATCAGCTAACAAAAATAAACAATCAAATCATTATAATACAATACATACTCGTATTACCTATACACTATTATATACAGGAGATTATGTGTATAAGTTCATTATTTCGTCATCATCATCAGCCTATATCGTCCAACAGCAGGGACAAGGCCTACCCGCACAGCATAGCCATGAAGAGAGTTCCCCAACTCACAACGCGGGCCCAAAGAAGATCCTAAGATAGTAGCTGGAACCGACGGCCTAACGTGCCTTAAGAAAGTAGTAGAAATTGTTTACCTTATTACAAGGAAGTTATCTCATATTGTTTGTTCCAAAAAAGAGTTGTGAATTGGAAACCGCTTCTTGCAAGGGTCCGTTTCGTAGTGTAGGCTACTGCGGTCTAACTTGCTCGATGATAAAGGCTAATTAGGGAAAGCGAAGGACCTGGATTTCTGGCGCAAAATAAACGAGACCGATTTGTCCAGCAGTGGACTACGATAGAACAAAGCTGGCGCGGGACAATGCGCAGATAACATGCAAATATCAGCACGAAGCCGCGATTAGGTCGTTCTAATTTACTCTCTCTATTATTTAAGTTAATAAAATAGAGACAATACAATTTCATGAAACTTCGGATAAATTTTTCTTTCCTTCCTCCGGAAAAATAGTCTCATTAATGTACGCAATACCTACATATTATAGTTTATTTACTAGTCTCCGATTTGTTAATATTAAATATACATAATATTTGTTAATGTACCTACGTATGATTATATACAAAGCTCCAACACACACACACAAGCTAACCTTACCTCCTTGAACCTCTTAATGCGACCTGGTACAGTTTATGATCAAAGTCGAAATTAAATTATACGTATAGCAAATAATTTATATAACTGAAAATTCTTGTATAAATATATTACATAAAAAGAAACAAATCAAAATAATTCAGTTCTAATCATGATTTGTGGAGATTTTAAGAAGAAATCCAATTTCCAGAGACCGCTGCGACCGCCCGCGGTGCGGCTTATCCCGCAATCATTTACATTGAGCACTTCTCAACACAGGATTTATTTTTAATAAAATGTTAAGGTGCCAAGTTACTTTTTAAAAATATCTAGGAAGTATACGCCTGTATATTTATATAAAATAGTTTTATTAGGATCATACTCATAAAAGTGGCACCGCTTGAATTAATTTGTCGATTATAAAAAATGTGTCACATATTGAAATTTGTAAAATAACGATTAAATGATTATTTCTTGGTTAAAATAAATAAAAGGGAAAGCAAGGTGGATGCAAATACTGAAGAATAAATCCTTTAAAAAATTCAGCAACACAGGTTAAAGAGCCTAAGTACAAGTTACTGTGCAACGGTATAGTTGACGCTGCGTTCAGATCAGTCCAGGGTCCTAAAGACGGTTACTGTAAACAGTTTCGGGTTTACAACATCCCCCTGTCTTAAACCGCGGCGTAAATGGAATAGTCTTGTCCGCTGGTATTGGATCTGAACGTTCATCGTGAAATGAAATCCAAAGCTTACTCGTAGTGCATAAATGCCATACACAGCCACTGGTTACAATACTGTGTCTTCTGTATAAGCTGCCAAAAACTATGGATGTGGTCCACGGTGTGGAAGCCGTTTTAAAACCCAACTTGTTCCGTGATTGAAGTTTGTCAAGACTAATGGCAAGATGGTTCGTTACACCTCTGGAAAACCACTTATAGGCGTAGTTTAGAAGTGATTTCGGTATATAATTCTTCAAGATAGTGTTATCGCCATTTTTGAATAATAGTACAACATCGCTTCTGGACCACGCCTCTTGAATAGTTCCTTGTGATTACGGTATTAAGGAGCTCAACTAATGCCCTAATGACGGTTTTCCACCGGGTTTTTAGGAGCTCTGTTTTAATACGCCATCACCAGGGGCTGTTCCTTTTGTAAGTTGCATAAGTGCTGCAATAATATCGCTAACGTCAACACCAGATATATCCTGCGTATAAAGTTGCTTTATCGGAGCACGTGAATCTTAAGTGTCCTCGATCTGCTGCTGATGTGCCCTCAATGAATCTTTACCGTCCGTCCGTCTTTTGTCTTAAGCTTCACCATTAAGCTCCTTTCATGTGGTTCTAGAAAAACTTTTTAGTCTCTGTTCTTCTAAATAATGTCATTGTACTTTGCATTGAAACAGCGGAGGTCCTTGCAATCGAGTTTTCGTTTCTGCTTAGACGCCCTGATATTTCGGCAAAGCAACTTCAACAGATGGTATGTCACGTCTAGCATTATCAGATCCAGAATTGCGGCATACAGTTTGGATAACTTCGCTCGTTTTATTGGCGGAAATGCCTACGACTTGTGTACAACTACACACCGTCTCCACTAAGTTATAGGTTAAAGGTTGGCAGGTTGTAGAGAAATTAGCAGTTATGGCGTATTAACAACACATATTCAGTTTAATGAGTAGAAAATTATAGTAATTACTACTATTGTAATGTATTTCATGAATAACCTTTGCGAAACTCTTGGCTAATAATCAAACTAGATAAGTCAAAGTATTGATAAATTTCCGTTTGTCGTGTTTGAAGTGATTGTAATGAAACTATACTAATTATCTAGCATCTAGTTTTGCCGGGGGCTGCCTGAATACTGCCTGGACGTTATGCGTGCGGGGAACGTCAGGTTAGGATCACTCTGAAAAAAATTCAAACTGGAATTACTAAACAATGTTGCCTATTTATAATTCAAAGACGAAACAAAGCAATCATTCGACCCTTTGTTTTGTCGTTTGGAGGGAGAGACGAATCGTTACAAATATTTGGGTGTAGTGCTAACCTCGCCTACTCGTGGTTCCTAACTACGTCCAGCCGCACAGCGATCAGGGCTTTGGCCATCTATTAACAAGCTCGTAAAACAGCGGAAACAGCGTTGCGGGTAACGGTTTAATACTTATCAATTACTAAAGTCGTCGTGTAGCCCTGTCTTTGTTGTAACTGAGGAATTATGTAATATAAGCGCCTGTAATATGGAGTCGAGCAATGACTCAAATATGATAAAATAATATTTAATACTTTTTTTAATAATAAACCAAAGGGTAAATACTCGTCATTAGAATCATCATCTGAGCAGCTGGTAAACTGGGTCTTAACCAATCTGCCCCGCTGCCGAAATGGTGCTCTCGCTATTCCTCGGTCCTGTGCTCCGGGGAACTCTGTGGTCTTCGCCTTCGTCTAACCTATGGCGGGCGGAGTGGATCCAATGAGACCAGATCCCGCTTGCCTTCATTGGCCGTCGGGAGTGAGTCGCTAGAGCTATATGCTCGGAGGTGGAAGTCTTATGGCGTAATAGCGAGAAAACCCGCTCCGAGTGTCTTTCGTAGTTACTCACGCTGGTGAAATCGGTGCCGCACCTCTTAACACCCCTGACCGTGCCTATGATGCCCCCTGTCGCCCCACTCACGACACACTGGCGAACACTGGGGAGCCCATCTAGCCGCGGCGATTCTCTATTTTACTGTGAGACTAGTTTAATGACAGGCGTCCGTAGTCTCTCCCATAGCCCGGATATCCAGTCCACCAAAACTCAATTCTATTAGCCAGTATTGTAGCTTTCATATATTTACTTTACACATGGTGGGCCATCATGGACTGTATCATATTGTGCATTCTGTGATGGCGTCCGCCACGTGTAACACTTACAGAGATTAACATTCGAAAGAGAGCCTCTGTGCTGTTGGCTTCGGACCCACACACGCCTTCCAGAGGACCGAGCCACTATTTAGCCCGTGAATCTTAAGGATTTCGAAACATAGTAATAATTATATTGAGAAGTTGAAAATGCATTTTTAAGTATCAAAATTTGCCCTAATCAAAATCCATCGCTTCATCCATCAGGGGACCTCGCAAAGTACATGTTACCCACATCAAATGTAGGTCTTGCCACGCCACTGGAACCGGGTGAATCATTCAAGAGCCTTCTGCGCTCGCCAATAGTGTGTGATGTTTTTTCTGCTGTAGTATCGATGTACCTTTAATAATAGAAACATTGGCAAAATAAACTCACATAGTTATCGCAATTTTAAAATCACAATAATGGACTTTCCTAAAAACGCTTTTATACAAATGACTATTATGACGTCACGTCTTTGTAGTTATTACCTAAATACCTATGCATAGTTTAGGAATTTTGTACTATATCTATATAAAATGTAATAAACGCATATTAAAATGTTTTGATAGCAAAAGTTGCTATAAATTCTAAATGCTAGGTAACCTTTGCTATTATTTTTTTATAATTTATTGTACTTTAAAAATCACTTGCCCACCTAACTTTGAAGAATAATGAAATTTATATAACATGAGTTAGCTGAGTGTGGGCACATCGTTATTTTTACCCCCTAAATATTGAAAATATTAAGTAATTCTTAAAATTCCAGGACCCAGTGATCATGTCTTTGCCTGCGTGATCACGATCCGAGATTTTTAGTTGAAAGGATTTTTATTTGATTTGAAAAGGAAATTTAATTTGATTATATTTACCTATTTTACGTATCATATTCATATTCATATCCATTTATTGCGCATGTTGGTTAACAATGGTCTTATAATATTAGTACAGGTTTCTCAACACGACACTGTCAGGGCATTGCAACATTTGTTAGGTATTTAAAACTAAGGCTACAGTTTCAGAGCGCCGTATACGTTTAACATTAAATGTAATTTTATTAATTAGACATAGTAGTATAAGTGTTTATATAAATATTTTATATTGAGTAAACGAAAATATTTTTAAGTTGGTAGATATCTTACATATTGTATAATATTTATTTATTTATAATATAACTAGCTTTTGCCCGCGGATTCGCCCGCGTTATATTCGGGATAACAAAATTATTCTGTTTTCGTTACCAGGAAAGTGGAGCCATCCAATTTCCTGGTTTCCTTTACCGTTATATCAATTAAATATGTTTTGTTTTCTACTTTATTTATGTATATAATGTCAGGTCTATTATGTATCACTGTGATATCTGTCTGAACTGGCATCTCCCATAAAATTTTGACTTGTGGCATTGTTAGGTGTTCTTAATTCTTCTTTTTTTCTTCAGTTCTTATTTTTTTAATGTACATTGAGATGACAATCGTACAAATTAAATGCAACTTTCTCAATGCTTAAAAGGCACGTCATGCCATTTTCTATCTTAGGGTCCTAGTTCTCAATACAGTGTTGCCAGCCCCGAAACAAAATTCCTCGAACATAAGCAGCTAAAAATCTCGTACTTGGACATTCGAACCTCGTACAACCAAAAAAACGCTTTCATCATTAAAAATACTAAATGAAATAAACATTGGCCTGCTTCTTATTATAAAAAACATCACTTTGTGTTAAAGACCATTAACGTTGACATAGCTATTACAGTCTGCAGACAATGATCGCTTAAATGCGACCAATGGCTTTTTTTGTGTATAAGTTCAAGTTCTGATTAGTTTTTAATTTGTAGCATGGTTATATTACAAAATCTCGTACAAAATTTGTACAAGGTTGAAAGTGTACTCGTACCTCGCACGGAAGACCTTAGAACACAAATCTCGTCTTCGTACGAGAAACCTCGTACGTTTTGCAACCCTGCCTCAAGACCTACCAATCCTCAATAGGCCTGCGTGACGGGATCGAATTTTCCAACCTCCTCATGGTCATGTTTGATCTCATTATTATTATGGAAATCTCAATATTAAATAAATCTCCACAGAATCCTAAGCAATTCATGCAAAATCTCGATCAAGCATTCCAAAGCAATGCCAAATTAAACATTATGCCTAATCTTTTTCTTACAGAAACAATCACATAATTTGTTGACTATTTGAAACGGAGACTTGCAACTTCCTTGATAGTGCCAGACATTCATAGAACAATAATAGCTTATTATTCTGGGCAAACATTACAGTTTTGTTTTATTTGTTACGAGATTTGACAACTTTTCATTATCTGTAGCATCGCCACCGGCTTGCTGTCATCCATTTTGAAGTATCATTCTCAGTCATTTGTTGTCATTGTATTTTCTTATTAACACTAAGAAAAATGGGCTTAGCCACTGTTATAGAAAATGAAGCACACTTCCAGGCTGAAATGACTAATGCGGGGACAAAACTAGTTGTTGTAGACTTTACTGCATCTTGGTAAGTATAACCTGTTTCTCAAAAGTCTCGAGTCATCATAAGTTCTCAAAGGGTTGTTTAAATTTTATGTACTATTTTATAGGTGTGCACCGTGTCAGCGGATTGCACCCATCTTTGAACAGCTTCCGGCGAAGTTTCCGCGAGCGGTATTCTTAAAAGTGGACGTAGACAGATGTGCGGAGACCGCAAGCTCTCAGGGCATAAGTGCTATGCCAACGTTCGTTTTCTACAGGAACCGAGTATGTTTTGTAGCTTAATTTGTTCTAAACTGGCAGTAAATGTACAATCATTGATTATAACAGCAACTTTATAATTACAGACAAAGATTGATCGGCTACAAGGTGCTGACCCTACCTCCCTCGAAAATAAAGTCCGACAATATTATGGCTCGGAAAACGAAGGGGATGATGAAGGTTGTGTTGCAGGACATGTAAGTACCTTACAAATAAAAAAAAGTCAATAAAATGTAGACCTGTTTAGATATTTCTAATGAACTGATTGGTTTCTTATTAGAAAGTTTGTCTTAATTACAGATGGACCTTGCAACATTCATAACTAAGAATGAGTGTGAGTGCTTAAATGAAGCTGATGACCATCCGTTGGCACATTGTCTACAAAGTGGTGGCGGTTACTTGGCTAGTGACTGTGATGAGCAGCTCATCATAAATATATCTTTTAACCAAGTATGTATATTTCCTATTAAGACTAATTTTATAAAGAAAGTAGGTTATTTTTAAAACAATGCTGTTATTATTTTAGTTGTGAAGCTGCACTCAGTGAAGATCAAAGGACCTGCTGATAAGGGGCCTAAGACTGTGAAACTCTTCATCAATCAACCACGAACATTGGACTTTGACCAGGCATCTGGAAACCTTGCAATTCAGGTGTTAGAGTATGTATTTTTTCTAACTTATTTGCTGTCAAGTATGAAAATGTTTAATATAATATAAATAAAAATTTCATTTTAAGGTTGTCACCAAGCGACTTAGAGGGGACCCCTGTTCCACTGAAATATGTCAAATTTCAAAATGTGCAGAACATTCAACTGTTTGTGAAGGATAACCAATCTGGTGGGGAGGTCACCCAGATTGACCATCTTGCTTTCTTTGGTTCACCAATTTCCACTACTAACATGGGAGAGTTCAAGCGTGTTGCTGGCAAGAAGGGTGAAAGCCACTAAAATAATTCAGGGTTATTATAGATAGTTCAGTCATTCAGGTCTCTTCTCTTACAAATATAGTATAATTTCAAGATTTGTTCCTGATACTTGATTGTAAGGAACTTTTGTAAGTATGATGAATATTTGTTTGTAGATCCAAATATACTGAGCTGTTTAGTGCATTTTGTTAGTATGAGACATATAATTGAATTTGAACATTTTCCAAACTGTGTCAATGCATAGTTAAATGTAATTATCTAATATATTTATGAAATATGATGTCTACATGATTAAATATAGTGTAAGTGTAAAGGTCCATTCCAAGACCACAGTTTGTTAAATGGAATTCAGTAATATTGGTACTTTGTATATTCAATAAATAATAATAAACATGATGGTTTTCACTTATTTTATTATTGTCTTAACTTAAACATACATTTATTCTAGTCCTGCTTGAGTTCATATATCTGTATATAAGCTTCTGTGAGAGTGATCATTTGTGGTAGTATACTGGTAACATGTAAATCCTGCATTTCATACCTGTAAGATGTAATGCTTATAATAGTATATGTATTTATATTATTCTTATACCCAAGATTGTAAATTAACCAAAAATTTACATTTATTGCCAAATAAGTAACTAAACTCTTACAGATTATAAGGGAACTCAGCCAACCTCTCTTAATCCTGATAAACAACAAGCAAAGCTCTAGCAAATTATATGCACTAGCAAAGCTAAAAAAACAGCAATACGCTTAATGACATTGCCTAGGTGTGCACCTGAACTTAATTAGTTTAAATTGGTTTTGAATGAAATTGGGTGTAATATGATGTGACATATAACCTCAGTTTTAATTTTGTGGTATGTAAATACAACAGGTATTGTCAGAATCTCATTACATAAACATACCATTGTTGAGTAGGTTTATGAAGAATGTGGGCTCTATAGGTTCCCTTTTCCGGTGTACCATCATGAACTATGTTCCCTACTAATTCATAGATGGTTTTTCCTTTGTGTTTTGCCTTTACTTCTGGAGTGAGAATATCGCCAAAATCAACATTCCTGTAATAATGGTATGGATTAATTAGTTTAATTACATTTACTTTAATTATTAACAATTAAATATTATCTTCTTTGCTGTAACATTATAAAAAACATACTTCACTGGAAAATTAACTACTGTAGGATTCTTCTCTACAAAGAAAGTGTTTTTTGTAAATCTTTTTATGTAGAGTATCAGGTATGGTGGTAATTGTGTTATTTCAAATCGCTTCAAGAAGTTTTTCCTTGTATGTTTTATATTCCTTGGAAGATTGCCCATTAAATTTTGAAAGAAGTTGGTAAAGATTTACCTGAAACAAACAGTCTTTTACAAAACACTTATGTATTTATTTGTCACAATGTTAACAGTGGTATAATAACATTTTTGATTTCTGGTAGTTACAATATTGAAATGATGAGATTTAAACTACATACTTGAGGAATGATATTTTCTCTGAACTCATCAGTGAAAAGTGGTGTTGGTGGTAAGTCACAAGTCAGGTACAGAAATGGTGACTCAGTGATCATTTCGGTGTATTCCTCGCTTGTCAGATCAACCTTTGCAGCATCATCAGCATCAGGCGGAGGTAATTTCCTAAAAATAATTTCATTTATTATAACATTTAATGGGACACCAACACCAGGAAGCTATACACAACAGAAAATCTATTTTATCTGATGCTTTTAGGAGTTATTGGCATTCAAAGGGTTAATTATATACTGTGACTTACCTGGTGTAAATCCTCATATGACCCAGGAATGACTTGTATATGATAGAACTGTTTGCCTTCTTAGTACCATTTAGTGCCATGTGCAATGAATTTAAAAACCATGACATGAAGTCTATAGGATCACCTGGACATGAAAATAAACCATACAGTAAAATAAGTACTTATTTTAAAAGAAGCACCACAAACATTCTGTACTTACTTTGTTTAATAAACTGAAACTTCTTTTTAGACCACAATACAACTGCTTGTAGCATTTCATGTGGGGATACATGTGCCTTAAAAGCCCTTGGATTCCACAACTTTCTAAGTAGCTCACCAAACCTTTGTACTAATAAGAATGACGAATCACCAGGAGGTCTTTTTACATTTGCATAGTTTTCCTCACGTAAGAAATAGTTTCTTAATGGTCTAACTTGTGTAAGACACTGAAATAAAAAAATGGGGAAATTTAGTCGATTTAACAATTACAATCCTTTATGTGGCTTAGTAAAAGTTATATTTTTTCCATTTAGAAAGTAACAAAAGTACTGAAGGGTATAATACGGCAAGAGATAAAATATTAAACAAAGTTTAAAAATGCTTAACAAACTCATCTAACAATGTGCATATGCAATGCATAAATCTACTAAGGCACATAAATCATAATATCTGTTAAAAAGTAATAAGCTGTGGTTGTGATGGTATATACAAATTCAAATAAAATTTCAGATTTTAATATATGGTTAACACTGAAACTACATTACTTTTTAACTATTTCCTTATACCTTGGCAAAATTTTTACTAGGTGTAAGACAGGGTACAGAGTCATCTAGGTAGGTATCATTGCAGTGCCAGACATCATTCTGTGAAACAGGAGTGTGTGCACTTTTGTGTTTCAGGATGAGGGAGGGTACTGCTAGTAAGTTCACACCAAATGGGTCATGACATACTTTTTGCAAGATTTGTGCATTTCTCTTTTGCAATCAGTATGTAATATAATGGAGTGAGTTATGCTTAGGGTCTAACTTAAAGATAGATTCCACAACATATTATGTACAAGAACTCAAGTTACCAACTTAGGTTGCTAGATCAGCAAGTTGAAATGGCAGTGTTTATGTGAACACTGCCATTTCATATGTTGAGAACCAATGCTCATTGGAGCAGACAAGTTCTAGATGTAAGAATGCATCTTGGTAACCATAGCATAGGATGCCCAACGGACTGAGGAATTGTGGAGAGTTGCTGCATGAGGACAGTGGAAAACCGGGATATCTGATGCAACATGGGGGAGACTTATGTCCAGCAGTGGACTGCAACAGGTTGAAGAGAAGAGATTAGAAGAAGAATCAGTACCAAAGTTATTTATGGGATTTCTTACCTGTAATATAACATTGCAGTAATCATTTGCCTTGATGTTATTGAGGCCTACAATGCCTGGCATGTACATTGTACCATCAATAGCCCTTGACATCTTCGTATTGGTATCTAGCTGCTTGATATTTTCTTCAGTGAATATAGGATTTAGAACATACTTGATGTCATTGAGAGAAGAGTCTGAAAAATTTTTATTGTTGGTTTTTCCATAAATTCTATTAAGAGGTCATAACAATAATTATGGTGGAAAATTTAAACACAATAGAAAACTTATTGCAAGATTTCAACTAAAAATTCCACAACAGAGAGGAGATATTATTAATGATTTAGAGCTACAATATGTATCTCAAATTAGTCAATACATTAAAGTCATTCAATATGAAAATAAGACTTTTATATAATAATAAATAATGATAAGCGCAAATAATTTATTAATATAACTTACCAATAACTTCATAGTTGTCTGGAAGACAATAAAATTTTAAGGTATGTAAATTTAGAAACACATGATGTCCTTCAGCCACTGAATGAGTGTAAGCATGAGTGTTGGTACCTCTTCCCTACAAGAACATACAGTATTAGATTATTATTCACTAGTCCTACAATTGATTCAGTAATTCCTAAAATCGTATAGTCACCTGAAAATACTTTCCACACACAAGACAAGCATAAACATTAATTCTAGTCAGTGAGACAGAACATAATTTTTCAAAATCAAAATCCAATACGTGTCTGTTTATAGTGTCTAAATAAGGACACTGAATATGTAAAGTCTTTGCAGAGGGTTCTGAAACAAATCATTTTATAAGTTGTAACAGTTGATCAAAATGATAAGACTTTGTTAATATTGGAGGTTATTATAATGAACACACCAATGGAGTCTACTCCGTTTTCTTCGGACAATTTACGTTTTTTTGGTTCATCATGAGACATTGTAAATTATTTAATACTTTTGTAAAATTGAAAGAGAAATAACAGAAATACTGTTAAGTAGAAACAACGATTACAGTTGTGACATGTCAATTAATTTATTTTGGTTGTCAATTGTCAACAAATAGTTATGACGAGTAGTCGATAAATAATTATAAAATATCGATATATACTCGTGATTATTATATCGGTTAAACTCGATTATATCGAACTGTCTCCTAAAGATATATTCCATTATATAAAGAGGGAAATTAAAATCATATTCGGTTTCTGTTGCTGTACTAATGATATTATTTATTAGAAA
>PQWD01006226.1:16520-41068 GCA_019425675.1 Leucinodes orbonalis
AGGTGCAGGTTCAAATTCCGCCACATACTAATGTGGTTTCGAACATTCGAAATTATAGTATGTTTATCCAACACTCTTATGGTGAAGGAAAACATCTTGTGAGGAATCCTGCACGCCTTCAAAGTGATTCAAAGGTTGTGCGTGAAGTGGTCCATGCGGATGGACAACTATAGCCTATACACTCTTTACTGGTATGCTTGTGCCCTTCGGTGGGGACATATAATGAGCTGTTGACCTATATATTTTTTTATTTACCATAACTATATTTTGTAATATAAATTATTGTTAGTATTTTTTATTTATTTAATTATATATGTACACACAAACATGACAAAAACAATACAAATGGAAAAATTAGTAAAAAGGCACAGGTTATTTCATGATGAAATTTCTAAATCCTAATACTTATAACACTTGAGACTCCAATTTAATTTAACTTCTACATATGAAAATATACACATCTTAATTTTAACATATTTTTGTTTAGACTCTCAATCTACAAAAGCATCAGTTATACCAAGCCCAATCACTTCACTGGCTTCTCAAGCAACAACTACAGAGAAGCAACCGCCGTCGAATGCACAACGGCGAT
The DNA here is from genome assembly GCA_019425675.1 of Leucinodes orbonalis. Classification (NCBI taxonomy): domain Eukaryota; kingdom Metazoa; phylum Arthropoda; class Insecta; order Lepidoptera; family Crambidae; genus Leucinodes; species Leucinodes orbonalis. The sequence goes on from PQWD01006226.1 coordinate 17,113, forward strand.
CCGACGCACTGTTAGAACAGCTTACAACACCTTTACGCAACCCTGTGGCTTCCGTGGCGTCATCCCAGGTCCAACCCGCGCCACCAGTGTTGTCTCCCGGTAGCAAAGATAGTTTGGAAAGTGCTAAGGATGGAAATAACTCTCAACAGTCATCTATAGATATGAAGGTATGTTTCATGTCTGTGTACATTAAAACTTTTATCCATCGGCAAGACAACGTGAATTCTATTGTAAATGTTGGATAAATGAAGCAATGAAGAATGCTTAAACAAATAATTTATTTGTGTACACCTAAGCAAGTAGTAAAGTAGTTTACTAATAATATTTAGTTCAGTGGCATGCACTCCATATATGCAAATAAGCAGTGCATACCCTGTGCGTCCAAATAACTCGGAAATTCGAGAAACATATAAAATGATTCTCACTTATTTCATCAGCAGGGGACGACCCAGAAGGACTTACTTGACCAAATTGGTCAAGTCCTTAAGAAGGCTGGGTCCCAAGTAAGAGGAATAAAGAGCTTTATGAAAAGAATTGATGGATGTGATTGAAGCTAGGGAAGTATGTCAGGACCGTGCAAAGTGGTTTCATCATCTCTGCCTACCCTTCTGGACCAGGCGTGAGCTTTATTTATTTTTTTATTTATTTTTTCCTCTACAGATGGTTTCACACCATAGTTGATCTACTGTCATCAACAGTATTCAATTTCTCAAATATGTAAATTATTTATTGATTTTTGCAATAAGTATCATTCACTTTGCATATGCTACTCATAATCGATGTGCACGCCACTGATTTAGTTAATAGTTGTATTGATCATCATAATTTGTATTCAGAAATGGGTGGCATCTACATGCGCGTCGCTGCTAATGGAACTGCGCGCTGGGGCTGTGGTGCTGAAGGTGTGTTCATCATTGCCGTGCCTACAGCGCTACCTTAACCGCTGGCAAAGTGCAAAAGAATCTGCCATGGCACCCCACTTAACTCGGATGCCTCACTGTAAGTAGTGATTGAAAAGCTATGAATTGACTTTAAACAATAATAAAATTAAGTGCGAAATTTAAATAACAATAAAATTAAGTGCGAAAACCAACCCCATTAACATATTACATGGCCATTAATATACTAAATTACCTAGCCCTCTCTGCGATGCCTTAAGCCGTGGTTTGAGTCGTCACCTGGGACACCTTAGGCTTGTTGTGTAAATTCTAAAAGCTGACATCCATTTCCGCTTGCCTTGCCCAGTAACGCCAGCAGTAGTCATTTCGAAAAAATACCCTGATACTCCAAATATGCTTGAGCATTATTAGCTTTTTTATGCCCTTTGACATCACCGCATAACATTACTAATATTATGTGGTGATTCCAATATGGATAATCATCACATCACATCAGCTCATTAAACATCCCCATCGAGGGGCATGAGCCTTGTATAGGGTGATGTGAGGGTAGGTATACGGATAATATTACTGTTGAAATAAAATTGCTAAATAGAACGAAATTACAGTTTATACCTAGAAAAATTCAAAGACAGCACACTATGTTGGCTTTAATATATGTTTTTGAATAAATGTTTTCCATTATTTCTTTCATTAGTATTCCTTTTCAGTCTCCATTTCCTGGTGAATGAAGTGCACGTCTGCCGGCTAGCTCTCTCGCTGCCATGCCTGGAACCGTTTACGCCCGATCGGATTGCGACGCTGAGCGATGTCAGCACTGCTTGGTTGCTTTGCGCTACTGCACAGGTAATGCTTGATGTAATAACGAAAACATAAACTCGGTATGCTTCAAAAAATGAATTTTTGTGCCCCCACCCTGAGCTTGGTTGATATTTAGTTTTCGAAATAAATATCACTATTTATTATTTTATAAATAACCTAAGTTAATGAATTTTGACTGCCCATGAGGTTAGGAAATTAGCTAATGCTACTACGAAAGACCATTGCAAGTCATTGACTGCTGAACATCTAATGTATAAGCAAATTCTCAAAGTTCCCATATTACAGACTGTGCTTAAATTGTGTTTAGATGGCATTAGGAATTATTTATTTATTCCATATTTTGCCTTTGTTGATTATATTTTTTACGCCTCATCTTTTTATACACTGTCGCTGATTCATATTGTTTCACAGGCTTCTCTACATCCCAAAGACGAGGAGAGCGAGCAGCAAACAGCAACGCTGGTAGAAAGTGCCCTTAGTTTATACAACTCTGTTGGAGAGATTTTCAAACAGTCCACTCGCGCTGGTGGTTATGTAAGTAGTTTTTATACAGCAATTTAGATTTTTGCATTGTATTTAATAAATTAAACAGAATGAAGTCTCTGATACCCTAATAGCATTAATGAATTCTTAAGGTTATCAAACCTGCATTCTGATGTATTATATTAATTTAAATTATATGATCTTACCTCTTACATAATTGAACCATCTATGTAAATGAAAATAAATAGATCTTATGTGCTTAAGGTACATTGTCGGGCATTTATACAAGAAAAACAATTCTGATATATTTTCTAAATTATTGTGTCCATTGCACTATATTCGCACATCGCCTCTCTTGGCGATACGTGATTAATACAAATTATATTATACTACAATGTACTTATAGATCTATCAAAACCACCTTATGATCGGCGGGTGGGTGTTACTATGCGGCCTGCATCACGCACTGGCCGGCGCGCCGTGCCCTACCACCGTGCCTGGCAAGAGTCCGGCAAAGACACCGTCGAGGCCTTACAACCTTACCAAAATGTAAGTTGGTTAATGTTTGTCTATCTATCTCTTATCTTTTATTTTAAGTACTTGAAACAAGTCTAAAGTAACATTTAGTGGAAGAGCGGTCTCATCCTAACACAAGTTACATTTACAACTTATTTGTAAATGTAACTTGTGTTATGAATAAAGATATTATATTTTGTATTTATGTCTTGTAATGTGTAAAAAATGAGTTATGATGTTTGGAAATCTGTTAATACTAATCTCCTTAAAATGCTGACTGTAAGCAAACATTTAATTACATTGAAAATCTCAATAGTCTTCAATGATTGTGTGCAGGCAACAAGGACTAGGTGTTGTGTGGGTGGCGCTTGGCGGGAAATGCCTGTCGTGGGTGGGCGCCCTGCTGAGCGACGCCCGTCTCGAGGCGTTGAGTAGCGGCGAGGTGTCCCCGGCATCCGCTGCGCCACTGCATATACTGGCGCACCACACCGCCCACCAGCGGGAACTGCGACTCGCACAAGCCGCGCCGTTGCACCAGGTGAGTTCTGATTAATATAGGTGTGTCCTCGGTAGGCTTAAAGTGCAACTATTGAGCTCTGAAACAGGGTAAGCCCGCCCACTAGGTGAACCGCGTGTGCCACACCGCACCAAGTCGTGAGCTGCGTTTAACACAAAGCGAGCCAAGTGCCTTAACAGATGGCACTAGCTAAACGAGTCCCAAGCTCCACAACTCTGTGGGCAGGTCCCAACTTTAGAGCCCCGAATCAGGGTAAGCCCTGCACCTTACTAGCCGAAACCTGCGTGCGCCATTGCACACCGAGTTGTTAGATGCATTTTACACTAGGTGAGCCAAGTGACTTGACAGATGGCACTGGCTAGTCGAGTGTCACGGCACACAACACTGGACAGGGCCCTCAGTGTTGTGGGCACCAGATAAGACCCGTATGGCATCAGGTGGGCCCCGCGGCGTACCAGGTTAAACCCGTGCAGTACAATACCGAGTACTTCGTGGGCCATGTGCCAATCAACACCGTGGAAGAGGTGTGCCCCGCCCCACTAATGAAGGATACTAGTTGAGCCTCACTCCGCACAACAGTGGTACGAGTAAACCCCGGTCACCTAAAATAGCGGAGTTAACTCCGCGCCGTTGGCCTTTACCAGGAAGAATAATCTATTTCTAACATCGCGATCGGGTCACTAGCGCGAGGTTTACGACTCATATTACTACAATTTTTACGGTTAAGCTACTTGCTGGGCGACACCTCTTCCAATAACTAACATCATGCAAAAGTTTTTGATGGTAAACTAGCATCACATAATCATCATATTAGTCGGGAACTGCATAATTTCCTTTTTTTTTATTACTACTTCTTTGGGCATACAAACATGAAGGCTGTATTTTACATGTACTCTATACTGAGGTAAATGTTTTAACTGACATAAATGTCTGTGTTCAAACAGTGTTTTGTGGCCCTGGTGGTGTGCTACCGCAAAGCGACGAATCTGAAGCGCGCCGTAGTGCAAAAGCAGCATCAGGACGCCGACCCTGACCGATCCGACTCCACTGTTTACTTCCAGGACATGATACTGTGCTCGGAGGACTCGGAAACTGATGACGGTACGAACATTGTTACAGTAATTTTGTTCAATTAAGTTAGACGCTAGATGCTTTGTTTGGGACTAAAATGGCTCTGTGTGAATGTCAGTTGATATTTATTTATTTCTTCCCTACCCTTATGACATAATGATATCATCATCATCATCAGCTCATTATACGTCCCACCGAGGGGCACGAGCCTGCCAATATAGGGTGTTTAGGCCTTAGTCAACCACGCGGGCCCAGTGCGGATCGGCCGACTTCACGCACAACCTTTGAAATGGTGATATAGTACCTATTAAACTTGACCTATACAACTATTAGGTAAACAATGTTAGGTAAATTATACCACTAGATACACATTATTTAAACTCATTATTCTGTTAAAACTGGCAAATTGTAAGCAAAAATATCATTATTTTAGGATTACATGTATTTTGATAATCGCTGTTAATTCTGTAACCCTTTAACTGCTGAATAATAAATTCATTTATTTCAGGCAAGGCCCATAAACTTAAGTAACAATTAGTGTTGAAAATATTTATAGACACATTATAAAATGTAGATCTGATATGGATTTCTGCATAAGTTTTTCAAACACAAATATATTTTTATACAGACAGCGAACCCCTTTTCGGCTTATGGTTCGAGTCGACACTCGTAGCGCCTGATGCTACAGACAACAGCGGGCTGGTGAGAGCGACCGGCACGACCGACGCTCAAGAGTCCACTGACATGCCGGCGCGGCCGCACCAAGCCATTGTGCCGGATAAAGCTGAACCTTATTCTGTAAGTGTTATGAAATAATTTTGACTGGACCTGTCATCTAGTTATCGCCGATTATAGCTAAGAAACTATACCCCTTTTTTATGAACACAAGAAAGATTTAATTAAAAGGCCAAGGTTTATCTGCTACATTATTACGAGTACTATTAAACAGATATATAATTTTAGTTTTTAAGTTTATATATTTGGTTCTACGATCTGTAATACAAATGTCGAATACTTATACAATCTAAATCGATGCACAATCACATAGAAGTGTCAATCAAAAAATTTCTGAGCCGCTTAACACATATGTTTAGTTATTGTTATATTCATAACATAAAGTTATTCATTACAATTTTGACCTTAACGTGTCATTAAGACGGTACAAAATCAAAAGCACAAGCATACTACTATGACATGTTGCGAGCGACGTGATTATGAATGAAAGTTCTACCCAAATGACTCGATGGACAGAATTTGGCGGACATTTTTTGAGTCCGATTATGCATCTAGTATGTTTATTGTTTATCTCAGTATACAATAAAATACATATTTCCAAATCGACTTGCGGTCTCTGACTTGACTTTTTGTCTTTGACTTGTTTAACGACCATCATGAAGCCAAGACCTCTAGTTCAAGCAGCAATTTAAACAAACATTCAACCTTAAACCAAACGTTCATAATAATATATTACGTGGGTATATGTTAGTGGACTTGATGTTTTTATCCAGTACATAACGCTGGCGACCGAAGTGTTTACCCTGCTGACAGAGGAGATCATCAGCGAAGGCTCAGACCGTTTGGGTACTGCAGCCTTGCAGTTGCATGAGGCGCACCAGGCGCTGCTGGCTGCGTTGGCCAAGGACCTCGACCGGGAAACGGCGCGCACTGATACTGGTATGATTGGATATTTTTTTCATGTAGCACATTGAAGTATTTTAACATTCTATTGCAATGTATTTGTTTATACCATATATAGTCATAACGTTCGTGGTGTTTAAAATGTTTCTTATGGTTTTTTATGTGTCATAGTATACAGGACGTATAGATCATATCCAACAGTATTTTTGAAATTATGTTTTGCGTAACATACTATTTCGATCGATGATTAACTAAAATATGGACATTCCTGGACTATGCCTCACTTAGTGCTTGGAGGAATTCGATCTACAAATAACCATCTTGGGCCTGGGCGTGTTGTCTTAGTGCTAAAATTTCGTTATATTCGTCAGCATCCATCACAGGTACCTGAGGTTGACTTGAATCCCACAGTATTTAGATGAAAACTCATTCCTCTTACAGCGTCATTAACATATACTTGTTGACGGTATCAACTCTTATCGACGACAATAAAAGCGGTCCAATTGATTGATTCTACTATGTGCATCCGTGTAGGAACAATATCGTCGTGTTTCGGCGCGCGTCTGGGTGCGCTGTACAGCGGTTTCAGCGCTGCGCTGGTTCGATACCTGCACAACTTGGCCGGCGCGCCCGCCTTCGCAGCGCTGCAGCCAGCTCTGCACCAACAACTGTGCGCTGCTGCCGACCGCACCAATATGACTCCGCTGCAGGTGATGCTTGATTGATTCCGTTACATAGAGATTAACTGATAGATCAACAAGCTACTTTTTCTATCTGATAAAACGGCAATTTTTCTACATTTTCTATCGCGTTTCCACCTAAGACGTTTTAGATTATAAAATTGTACTTTGATGCATTTTTATTTGACATGTGAGAAGTAAAGAAATTCTTAAATAGTTTGAGTCATTGAATACAATTTATCACTTATTAAAATTTCTACACGCATTTGCATATTTGTTTCGTGATGCGTTGTGCTCATGTTATATAATTTAGAATTTGTATGAATGATGTTTGCAACATTTTACTCAAACATGGGTTGTTGTGCTTACTTGGTGCTTGTAATTTGGCTTTGCGATGTATATACATTTTTAGTGGAATAAATACTTTCGACAGGTCGGTCCCCGTGTTGTAAAGCTTTTAGGCGGAATGGTACTAAGCAAGACCGCAGCAGAGCGTGAGAACAGCATCTTGGCTATGTGGCACAAAATCGTCAATACACTACAGGAATGCGCGCTGCAGTCACAACCCTCACAGGATCATGACTATGAAGGTAATATAATTTGAATTAGTTTATTATTTATTTCTTTCGGGACAAATAAAAAAATATGGGAATGTTGTGTATAGTTAGGCTATTCATATTTAGATGGCCGAAGGCGTCCAATGTGGATGCCACTCGAGAACAAAAAACGAAGTGTAGGCCAATTCCCTACTAGATTGACTGATGACCTGGTTATGATGGGTAGCAGATGTATGTCAACTGCCGCGTGGGAATCATTAGGGGAGGCCCTCGTTCAGCAGTGGACATTTTAGGCTGTAATGATGTTATAAATTAAATAACAAAATTATTTTATTTCAGATTTAAACGTGGAACATGCACAACTTTTGGTATATCTGTTCCATTCTTTGACGCTTATGCAGAAAAAGTCTGTGTTACTCATGACGTCCAATGCCATCATCAAGGTAAATTTTTATACATTCAATAATCTAAATATATATGTAACAGTGTATATTGTTTATTAATAACTAACATCTTCGACCTATAAAAACTCTCATTTTTTTAAAGGTGGTTGAAACATTGGCTATCAGTGACAGAAAAAAAGCAATGACCTTAGCACCACACCAGCTGATGCTCACTACGAGACTGATGCTCCTCTTGGAGTATCTAATGCGGCACTTGTATGACGCACCACAGACTTTACTGCAGCAGGTAACGATATTTTCGACAAGAATATAAACTTTGTTTATAAAAAAGATAAAGTTCTAACTCAAAATATGTTTTCAGATTGAATGGAATTGTCATAGCACCAGGGCTTGCGCAGCCCTCATCAGAATCCGCCACGAATGGTGCAAAAACGACAACAGACAATGGACAGCTAAAAGCGCGCATCTATTGCGAAGTGCCGTACATAGAGCAGGCGTACAGAGAACTCTCGCAGGATGAGACGTCTATGAGGCCCAAGTTCTATGCGTTGACCAATGCAGAAATTAATAACCAGGTAAATAATATCACCCGTTGTTTAAATCATTTTACAAAAGGTTTAACTATTTACTTGTGTGAACGCTTAATAAAAAAAACACTGGATTGCTATTTCAAAACATAAAGTTCTACTAGTGTTGAGTGTAATTTCTGGTATTTTGTAATTAAGTTAGTTCCGTCATTCTTCATGTTTGGTAATAATTTATTCAGAACATACATACATTATATACATTACATTCTTCTTCAATGTCTTTAAAATTAAAATGTCTTTAAAATTAAGGTTAAAGAAGACCTCAGTGGTCTGGTGATATGCAGCTGATAACGATGATATATATGCTCCATGTATTTGTTTTCAACATTCAAACTTGTTAGGGCTAAGGAAAAAGAAGCACCTCCAGTGAGTAAATATTTTATTTGCCTCTAGGAAATCCAAAATTCGATGGTCTTGCATGCAACTTCGTGCTCGGTACACCGCATAAGCTAAAGTACCCCTTATTACTGGACGCTCTACTGGCGTTACTGAACTCTGCTTGTATTTGCGACAACCCGCAATACCACTCGTCGCCGTCTGCGCTGGCAGCAGCTCATTATTGCTTCCAGACTGCGTGGAGGTGAGTCATTCAAGCTCAAACCCAATAATGTATTCATTATATTCAGTATTTACAAGTCACTTTTTAATGGTCAATAAAAAAATAAGTTCAAAACTAGGTAAATTACCGCCGGTTCAGAGAAGATTCCGTCAAGAAATTGAGTAGTTACTCTTTTGATTCGCCATTGATTTTTACTTATCTAAGTCCATATACTTTGTTTTGATTGTCTCAGTTTTCTCGTATTACATACCGTTTGGTTTTTTTAAGTGATACAGAAAATTAAATGTTTCACGTAAAAATGATTTGTTGTAGTGATTGTATGTCATTCTGGTTTATAATTATGAATAATGTTATCATCATCATCAGCCTATAATGACCCACTGCAAGGCACAGGCCTTTCTGCACAACTTACCCACCAATCCATTGGGCCCGCATGGTAGGTCACACCTACCATGCGGGCCCAATAGATTGGTGGGTACATGTGTCAATATTCAATCAAAAGGTCTCCCACATCCATTATCTTGAAAATTTTATACCAATTTTTAGATTAGTGATAAGCATGCCTCCCGCTACACCTCATATGGACAAGTTGCAAGCTGGCACATCGGCTGATTTACCGTCACCGCTGCCCCTCCACGCTATTATATGGGCCCCGAGAGCAGATAACAAGAAAGTTTTCAATCCATGGCTCAAAGACGCTCTAGTTAAACAGGGCATGTATACTCAGGTACGCTATTAAGACCAATTTTCATATTTGTATACATGAATTTATAGCTTATTATGTGTTTAATTTTAAATGTTATTTCTTTGTAGTATGCCGAGAACTTATTGGCTGGAGTTAGTACCTCTTGTGACAACATCAAATATACAGCATGGCTCGCCTCCGAAACAATAAAACATCTTAAACAGAATATCACTCGTAAGTCATATAACATTTGCTATGTTTCATTTAAACAGGTGTTTAAGATAATTTCGGCCTTTTGCAGTAATCCTATCTATGTATTCTTCCACACTTTACGCTATTTATGTGCTTTGCTCATTTAGCTTCATTTGGCGACATTTCGTAAATTAGTCTATCCACATATTTGTTATGTTTAATAAAGGTACTCTTTAATATCAAGAGTATTATATTTTATTTTAGCAAGCGGCTTACCTTCGCTTCTGGACGTGATATCATGTGACTCGGCACTGGTGAGACTGAAAATGTGTCTCGCTGAGAGTACGTCGGCGGCTGAAGCCCATCAGTTTATGCCCGACCTTCTGGACTTGTTAGAGACGATGCTGGAGTGTTGCCGGTTAGTACATAATATTTGTAACATTACAAACATAAGAAAATTCGTTTATTGGTTAAATTTTAAAGTTAAATGTTATATTGAATGATTTTTAGTGGTAGGCAAGTACTTTTGTTGCAATAAATTAATCCAATAGGCTTCCTCTACGTATAAATATTTCTTGTATATATACGATTATATTGTGCTGGCGTCTTGATGTAATCTTTAAACTTTTTTGGCAATATTCTCAGTTTGTTACGAAATTGTATTTGTAGCAAATTGTATTGTTTCGGTTTAAACATAACACTAGTAACTTATCAACAAGTACCGCAGCAGTGCGGCGGGTTTCTGCCCGAAATCTCTCAAATGATTAGTCTATTCTTTTCGAGTATAGTGCAGTGTACATTGAACGCCGTAGTAGTCAAACCCGTTTCATATCCGACCCTCTTACGGTGAAGGAAAACATCACGAGGAAACCTACACACGCCTGCGAAGAGATTCAAGGTTGTGTGTGAAGTTGGCCAAGTCGGTCCGCGTGGACGATTAACTTTTATAACTTACGGGTAGGCTCGTGCCCCTCGGTGCGGATGTATAATGAACCGATGGTGATGTTGTACGTGTGTGTGTGTGTGTGTGCAGCGTGAGCGGCGGTGAGTGCGGTGAGGGCGCGGAGGCGTGGGGCGGCGTGTGCGAGGCGACGGTGCGCGTGTGCGGCGGGTGGAGCGGGTGGTGCGGCGGCGAGGCGGGCGCGCCGGCGCTGGCGGCGTGGCTGCGCGCCGACCTGCCGCGCCGCGCACAAGCCGCGCTCGACCGCCGCGCCGCGCCGCCGCCGCGCGCCGCGCTCAACATGGTACTTACCTTGACACTGCTTATTTATTAGGCCGCTCCCCACACGCGGAACAGCCTCGCGACACATTTGCGCGCGAAGCAGCTCGGTAGGTAGGTAGCTCGGTGTATCGTTTCGTGCCTCTCTCGAAGTCGCCTATGAAATGCATTGATCTCCTTGCCAACTGGAGGGATAAACAAAATGGCTCGGGCTTGCCGCCCTCGTTGGCGGGATAGTTTCCTCGCGTAGCGAATGCCTCGCGAGCCTGCTCGCTCTGTGGTACCTGCCTATTAATTCGGCATGGCTATGCGTCGGTCTTTGAGCGGATAGCACGCCTGTCGCATTGTCGGCGTGCCTGCTCGCGACTGTTCGTAGCTCGTGGAATGCACAACGCGCCTACCACACTAGTACACTATACGTTCCATACGCTCGAACGTAGCGGAGAGCGCGCCTTACTCACTTTGGTACACGCGCTCTACAAATCGGAGCACGTCACGCTCCACACACGATGCTACATACAATCAATGAAATTCTGTATATATAAAGGCAGATACGCCATCCGTTTCTTAGAAACGAACCGCCGAAGAGAGTACAGTTTGTACTCTTTTGTTTAGGTAAATGTGTTCGAAATTCGAAATATGTGTATGTGTGCTATCACTGCATTCGAACACTTTTTTCGATTGTTTTGTGAGCGTATCAGGAATCCATACTGTTTACATCATTGCATACAATCTTGAACACAATCCGCTCCACACGCCCGATGCTACATGTAATTGGTTACATGGGATGCACCATACGCTCGATGCTGCTTATCATCTGGTACATGACAAGTACCACACATACACGCCTCGCTGACGGCAAGTCCTGTACCAAACGGATAGGCTCCACGCTGACTTTCCAATATAGAATAGAATAGAAAGAATAGAAAACGACCACACAAAAACACTAATATGTAGTTTAACACAGAGGATACAATTATAACGATTACAATTTTTACACGGATTACAATGATTGACACAAGGAAGAAATACACTGATAAAAAAAAGTAGTTGAAGAATAAATAATATAAAGGTAAATGTATGAATGAAAAGGAAAAATAATAACGTATTCAAAGGGCCCATCTTAGCTTAGGCTGTCGCATGTTACGTGCGTTTATCCATTATCCATTGATTTTAGAGTGGCCGCGGCAGCGCTGGTATTATGATTATGACACAGCCCGATTGACAATTGAATAAAAAATAACTATATTATATATACGCGTATGAATATTATGTAATGATTATTACTAACTAAAAATATACATTTACCGTTAAAATAACACATTAATATGTGTTGTATTCACAATATTAAAAAATACTTAAATATAAAAAGGAGTATGTGCTGCGTTTTGTTATTAGGCTGTTAGATTAGTATTCCTTTGCCTTGGGTGCTGTCAGAATTAAACAAATCAATAATCCTAGGTATTTTCTACCTACATTATTTTAAGCACCCAATATGCAATTATTATTCTGCCTGCTTTGTCTTTAATCCAGCATGCAACTAATACATATTGGGGGCCGCAACTACTTCGTGAACAGGCGCTTGCCGGAAGCCTTATCATGTATGTATTTAAAATAATAACTAAATCATGTAAGTTTATGACACTAAACCTTATCCAATGCAGGCTTTCTACGCATCGCAAATAATCCCGTCGGAGAGCGCTGTACTGAATCTGGTGTCATCGCACTGTGAGCTGATCAGCGCGAATAGCAAATACTCTATTGGATCGTCGTTGATGATGCTCGCATTCTCTGCCGCCAATCTATTAGAAGTTGGTGCTCCCAAGTTGGCTGACAACCCCGATCTCATGAAGAAAACGCTGGACCTGGTTGTACCGGCATTGGTATGGAATTTTTATAATTTTTATAATAGACCAATTAGTAACCTTTTTTGTCTATGTATTTCTGAAAAAAAGTTTCTATTTAATGAATATTAGAACTATAAATATAAAAAAGGATTAAAATTTGTAGGCGCTATCCATGGGGTATTTACCGAAGGGGAATAGGTTTTTTGCGAAAGCTTGAAGGTGGCTAAATGAAGAAAGCAGAGGACCGGGATTTCTCGGGCAAAGTGGACACACATACATGTGTTCCAGCTGTGGACTTGGTGGAAGAGAGAAAGTCAAATTTGTAATGAGTATGTGAGGTGGGACTCATAAAGATCTACTCAATAATTCTGCTCGAAGAAATTCCAATATACAAACAATTTTTGTATTTGTACTTACTTTTTCGTTAGTTTTGTCGTTGTCTTTTCGTGTTTATTATATTGGGTTTATCATACTTTGTTATATCTATGTACATATGAAATGAAATATTGTTTATTTCTTTATAGACGGACGGGCGACTAGACTTCATGTCCGGTCCGCTCTCGGCGACACTGAACACGCTGGTGCCGCAGGCGCAGAAGGCAGAACAGTTTATACACGAGCACGTGCTCAAGACCACCTACACTGTGCTGGTCGAACACCTGCAGCCCTCCAATGAGATGACACTTCGGCATATGGTAAGTCTATTTATTTTATTCATCTAGTTGCGCTTGTTTTCTATTATCATTATTTGCAAAGGCAATAAGTTGATCTGTAGGAAATTTACCTACCTATAACGACTAGTTGCATCTTTTCACACAATATAGATATGGAGATATAGGGTTGTCACCTTTTACGGGGTACCAGTTGGATAGATGGTTGTCAACGACTATAATCTTTTCGAATCTTATAATATGATACATTTTACAAGGTCATACACTTCTGATCCCGATAAAAGGATACACTGTAGTTGCTTACTTCTGACGGAAGATTTCAAATCATAGTATCCCTTTATTATTTCTAGAAATAGGTGAGATTAGAGGTACCCGGGCACACGACCATAAAGACGTTTTACTTGTAATATTTATGTATAACCTTAGATAAACAATAAACTAACCAGATGCACAACCTTAGTCAAAAAGTGTCAGCGGCAAAATAACCATCCCATACGTCAATTGAGCGAAATTTTATAATCACGTCGCTCGCTTCATGTTATAGTGACATTGTATGCTCGTGATTTTGGTTTTGTACCCTTTTAAATGACGATTTAGGTCAACTTTTTAATGGGTTATTTTATGTCATAAATATAACATGTGACAACATATGTGTCAAGCGGCTTGGACACTTTTTGTTTGATGTTTCTTCGTGATTGTGCATCCAGTTCGTTTATTGTTAGTTCTAAGTGTATGACTGATATTTTTTTATTAAAATGCTATGAACGATAAACATTATTTTATTTCAGGTTAAATATTGGGAAAAGATTCTAGATCGACCCGCTGGACGATTGGCATACGAAAGCGTGTTTGCCGAGAATTCGGGATATTTCCTCGGAAAGATTCTCCTATCAGCTCCAAACTCCAGGAACAAATACGCTGAAAGAGTTGTCAAGTAAGTCAAGTTCTTATACCATGACCAACAGTATTTTTGTATACGTCAATTATTGTGAGGCATAACAAATGTATTCTTTCGCAGGTTATTTATCAAGATATTCAATGGATGTGAAAGTGGCGAATTGAGTAACACGTTATGCATATCAGTATGCAAGTTCATCGGTGTTGCTGATCAACAAAAATTGACGAGCCTCCTATCCCACATCTGCTTGAGAGCTCCAGGTATATATTTTAATTCAACCGCGTCCTTTTTTTTTACACCATTGACCCACCGACGCTCAATGGTGTGGACTGTCGCCTTCCTAGCGGGAGGGCTGAGGTTCAAATCCGACACGTACCAATGTATTTTCGAAAATATATGTACGTTATCCGACGCTCTTACGATGAAGGAAAACATCGTGAGGAAACCTTCATGCAAGCCTGCGAAGAGATTCGAAGGCCTAATCACCCTATACGGGTAGGCTCGTGCCCCTCGGTGGGGACGTTTAATGAGCTGATGATGATTCGTCCTTTTTTTATAAAAGATGTCTGAATTCAAATCAACCGTACATTTTAATGCTAGACTAGACCATCACTAACTATTGAGACGATTTATGCTACAGTAATCCTGTAATCCATGTTAAATAAAATTTGATATTTTAAACTAATTTCATGAGTGTGAAAAATACGTACATAATTAAAAAAAAAGCCATTACTGAGTTTCTAAGAATGAGAGTTGCCGGAATCTTCTGAGTTTAATGTGTATTCCGAACCGGTGGTAGCTTCTTTTCAATTTGAAGGGTATTACCAAGTCGTTTGTTGTCACAGCGTCTACGGACGTAGTGTCGGTGGCGGTGAACGAGACCCCGACAGAGACGGAGCTGCCGACGCCAACTTCAAGTGCTCCCGAAGCGGGTGGAGCCCCGTCTTTGGCGCTGAGGAATGCGCTCCGCAGCGTGTTCAGAGCCGATGCACCAGCACCGCGGGCTGACCCCGACCCGCCTGTGTTTGACCTGTTTGACGCGCCGTAAGTGCCATTGTTATACTTAATTATGTATACGAATATTACCATAAAGCTTTTAACAGACTTTACGCCGCTATGATAAATCAGTATTAAAATTGAGATGCGTGCATGCATGAGAAAAAACTTTATTATACAAATAATCTTATTAAAACATATCCACTCTATTAACTGACTGCAACTAAAAGTGCATGTTTTTTATTGCAGTACGCCGGCGCCTCGACCACAATCTGAAACTGCCCAACAATCAGGTGTGTATCTTTGTAAAATCAATGCGTTAGTTGTGTGATTATGAATTCCACTTGCTTTTATACTGGGTGACACATGCGTTGTTAAAGTATTACCTTATGCTAGAAATAATAGATTTTATATTTTGTCTAGGTAAGATTATCAGTTCTTGGGATTTAACCCAAAATTGTAATGTGTGTAAAATAATATTAGGTGGTAGACTCAATAGTCGTCGTAGTTAGGTACCACAGCAGTGCCGCAGTTTAAAATAACTTAATCTTTTACAGAGAGTTGCAGCTGGTCGGATGGTAGTAAAGAGAGTGCGGCTGCGGCAACTGCCCCACCACCGGCCGAAGGTTCGCCGTCTCCATTGGGCGATGCGGCGGACCACAATGCCGCCGCCCTATCAGCGCTTTGCAAACACATTGTACAGCACTGGTGAGTGAGATTTTGTTAATAGTAAGTTAAGTACTCATTGGTACGGCCGTTAATTATTACAGAATAATAAGTTGTTTTAAAATCAAGAACTTAAACAGTGATAAAAAGCAACTTTGTGCTGATGACGGTCAATAAAACTATAATCTGTGATTAGAGCATACATTATAATATATATCTGTATAATTATTGCTCAAAGTTATTCTATTGTGTATGAATAGTATTGTTTATATGACTTTGAAATCCTGAAGCTTTAAATTTTCTTCTGTGAATGTATTACAAATAGAAGACTGGATCTATCAAACATATTATGCTGGACCCTCCGAGCACGATATTATCATTATTATGTTTTCATACTATAAATATGATATGAGTGGTCATTATATTTCTATTTTTTTTAATCCGATGAACAGTAGCGAAGACGTGAGCGAGCGAATGCTGTCGACGCTAATCGTAGTGTGTGGGGATGGTGCATGTTCGCCGCACTGCTGCGGGAGATGTGTCGGTTGGCCGACGCGCATAATGGCACAGAACACCGTCAGCTGTTCCCGCTGCTGTGTCTTGGCTAGCGGCTTGGTTAGTATGGTTTTAATGTCTTTGTGTTGGCCTGATTGCTATAATTATTTATAGGTTTAGCAACAGTATTTACATTATGTTTTTAAGTACTATGATTATGGATTACAGTATAGTTAATTTGTTCGCCGATATCTAGCTAGACAAAACAATAACTTATTATAGACTACGTTACTTAAGGTGATAATTTGAAAGTGTATAGTTGAGGCGTTGGTCTATCAGCTGTTTTGATTATATGGTTGAGATGTATATTAATCCGAGGGTCCGTCCGAACCCAGTGTACATTTGTGTGCATGAACTTGTCTGTTTGTATGAAATGAAACATTTAGTACCCTTAGTACGAGCTCCTTGCCTAAATTGGGGCTAGATGGCTTTGTGTAAGTGTCGGTCAATATTAATTATAACTTTAGAACGCCAGAAATCCAGGCAATAGAAATTCTATTGTTTCTGACGCTTTTAGGTTTCATTGGCGTTCAAAGGGTTAGTCAGACTATACCAGCGATAAATAAATTACAAAAAACTAAATCTTAAGAGAATAGTTATATTTTCAGATTATTAAGTTACTTATCTCTTTTTTTTATTGCAGTGTGGACAATTTGAGTAGTCCAGAAGTATTGGAGAAACTGGAAGAAGGACAGGTCGATAGTAATTTGGCACCGCAAATTGAGTCTGCATGCGTGCTTCTGTCATACCTCACAGATGCCCTTCACGCAATAAACACATCTCCGCCTCACAGTGAGTACTTACCAAATTTGTATAAAAATATTATATATAAATATAAATGTAGAATGAAAACATTTTATTTTATGTCATACGATTTATATGGTCAATATTTTTATTATAGCATGGCGTTCTGTCAGTCCGACATGGGAATCACCTTCGGACTTAGGATTTGATTTGGACTATACGGATGAACAAACAAGATGAAGAAGATACAAGTGCCGATGATTCAGTAAGTTTGCGTTCATTTAATCGTATTATATCTATATTATATAATTTATATTATGACATTATATAAAATGTAACATATATTACATAATACAGGAAAACTATTGAACTGTAAACTTACTAGGCTAACGGTATAGCTAAAAATCGGATATAAATTGAGTAAATTTAGTAATTTCAATAAAATTGGCACCTAAAAATATTGTTTTCAAAACATGTAGGAAAATAGTATTATTATCACCAATCAAAATGTTCAGAAAGCCGCTGTCTTGGACTGGCAATATGGGTGTCGACAGATAGACGGCCAGATCAAATGAATTACTTTATTCTATGTTTTCTTTTTCTATAGTATGATGGTCTTTGACGTCTCGGTATTGGTTTACCAATTATAGCAATTTTAAAATTTTGTCTTATAATTTAAAATAGAGTCGTTTCAATTACAGTCCACATCCTAATTAGCTGTCGCGTTTACAGGACGAGGACGCGATGCTGCAGTACAAGTTGTGCACGTTCACGGTGACGCAGCGCGAGTTCATGAACCAGCATTGGTATCATTGCCACACTTGCAAGATGGTGGACGGCGTGGGTGTGTGTACAGTTTGCGCCCGGGTCTGCCACCGCGGCCATGATGTCTCTTATGCCAAGTTTGGCAACTTCTTCTGCGACTGTGGCGCGAAGCCTGACTCTAGGTGAGTTTATTTTATAGGTCATGAGCTGCGACACAACTAAAAACTTGAAAGTAGAAGCTGTTGCCGTTATAAAACTTTTGTTAAAGTACTATCGCAACTAGAATTATGAAATGAAACATAATGACGTAACTTAATGTAATAATGTTTACTTTTTATTTTGGGTTTTAACAGTAATATAGTTAGTTAGTTAGAAGTTATTGCATCGACACTAAATAATTGCAACTAGCCGAAAATATGCTCTTTTTATACCGTATTATCACAGAGATTCCAAAGTTGGCACTAAGGTCATATAAATAAGGTTCGATGCTTTAATTTCGTAAGTTTCATCAACATTATGTCGTACAGCTGTCAAGCTCTTGTCAAGAGATCAGTGGCACTGGGAGGCGGTCGTGGTGCGACCAGTGGTACTGGCAACGAGGAAAGTGCTCCGGCGCCTTCATTACGGCGGCGTCCTTCAAGCCCCGCCCCCACGACGTTACTGGCACCACCTAGGCGCCCTGTACTCGCTACTAATATACAAGGTGAGTATTTTATACTAAAAATTATATATTTGGCTTGTGAAAATATCTTTATATATTTGTCTCTTTGAATATTATAGGACAATGTAAATGAGTGTTAATAATATAATCATTGAAATTGTATTCCGATTGTATGCTCGTAGCAAAGCCTTTTAACTCCATCACAATTTTACAAATACATTGTGATCCCTGTTTCAGTATACGGATATTATATAGAAGACAGTTTCCACTTATGGTCTGTGGACGTAGGCTGTCTGCTTAGTTGATAACTACAATACAGCTATGCACTTTAACGTGACCAATGGCCTCCACCATTAATTTTCATCATCAGGCGGTTTCGCATAATAAACTACCGCTTTGGTCCAGTGCGCATAGGAAGCCAGCCCGTTTGATGTATTGCGATGTTAATTAAAAAAAAATCTTATTCGATATCAGTTATGCCAGAGGGATATTTAAAAAAAATCTGATGTTAACATTTATTACTTAGGGAAGTCAAATCAGTGTGTGACCATAAGTATGACATTAAGATGGCTATGTTGATATGTATGTGTGTGACCATAAGTATGACATTAAGATGGCTATGTTGATATGTATGCGTGTGACCATAAGTATGACATTAAGATGGCTATGTTGATATGTATGCGTGTGACCATTAGTATGACATTTAGATAGCTATGTTGATGTGTATGTGTGTGACCATAAGTATGACATTTAGGTACCTATATGTGGATGAGTGTGTGGACCATAATTATAACACTTAGGTATCTATATTTTGATGTATGTGCCCATGACTATGACCGTTAGGTTGCTATGTTGAGTGTGTGTGACCATAAGTATGACATTTATATGTGTGTGAGTGTGGGTGCAGGGTCGGTGTCGTACGTGCGCGCGTACGGCGGGTGGGGCGCGTGCGTGGAGCGCGTGCGGCGGCTGCTGGAGGCGGTGTGCGCGGCGCGCGCGCGGCGTGCTCGCGCGCGGCGCCGGCCGGGGCGCACGTGCGCGCGCAGCGGGCGCTCGCGCAGCTGCACTACGGGGACAAGCGGTTCACGCACACCGACAACCTGATGCTGCCCACGCTGGGTAACTACTATACTTTATATTATACAACTCTATTAGGGCCTCTTACGCAGGCGCAAGCTTTTGCTACAGAGAAGGCTAGGTGTTTGGTGGTAATTAGCAAAATCAAATATCAATTCTCTACTCAATTAGTACTGACGCACATGTAAGACGATCACAGGACTCGTAGAAAACTGAACGACGAGGTTATCACTGACAACAAAAGTGTGTCTAAATTCGGTTTGTTTTTGTATGCAAAATTAAAACATTTTGCGTAACAAAATGGTCGAAATAGCGAATTGATCGAAAAGTATATAATCAAAAATAACTTTTCGTGGGTCCTAGATCTTTGCAAAAATACATAAAATATGTACAATAGCCAAATGAACAAAATAAATATTACGCCAGACATTCCGGCTCTCACGAAGTCTGCTTATGTTAGTACTAGGACGCAATATTCTCAATAACTCTCGTCATTAAACATTGCAGAATCGTCGATGATGGATATTACATTTAAACCATGTTCATTTTTAATATTGATTATTCCGCTAACTTTAGTCATACATAAGATGATGGTATGCTTTGACTAACCAATATGCAGCTACCGGATAATTTATCAGGTGACTCATATCATATATTGTACTAAAATAATACTCCTAAAGGAGGTCAAAGGTTCCCATCAATGAATTTTGATCATGACTATCTATCTATAATAGTTAAAAATCCACGAATCGCAGGTTCCCAAGAGGGTGCATTCGAGAACGTGCGCATGTCGTACACGGGAGAGAACGGTCAGACGATACGCCAGTTGATGTCTACTCACAAGCTGCGCCGCGTGGCCATGTGCTGTCTCGCCTCGCCGCAAGGCCGCCGGCAGCATCTTGCTGTATCACACGAGAAAGGTAAAATATTTCGTATGCTTTGATAATGATGGATGTGTTGCTATAGTTACGTTAATTCTCTAAACAGTGCTAAGGTATTCAGACATTTTTGGATTTTGAAATACATACATTTGAAGTGAGATCTTATTTGATATTTTACCAAATCAAATCACATACATGATACAGCAAATAAAATTACATTTACAGAAAAGTGAAAATCTGTTGCACATTTAAAGCTTAGTTGTGCTATTTTTCATTGTTTTTTATTTTTAACTTGGAATAATTCAACAGAAATATAGAGAAAAACAAAAATAATCTTATGTTCAAAAATGTTACCCTGTAAAGTCCTTAAATAGAGTGAAGTGTCGTGAACTAAGTAATGGTTAATATTTGCAGGGAAAATCACAGTATTGCAATTGTCAGCACTGCTGAAACAAGCTGATTCATCTAAGCATAAATTGACGCTAACCAGACTTTCGTCTGCACCGATACCGTTCACTGTGCTCAGCCTCAGTGGTAATGCCTGGAATGAGGATTTGCTTGCCGTCTGTGGACTCAAGGAATGTCACGTGCTTACTTTTAACAGCGGTGGTAAGTTTTTAAAACAAATAAACTGCCCCATAGGAGCAGCGCAGGCGACAGACTATTCGTGACGCACTTTTTAGTTTGCGAAAATAGCACCTTTGCAGCTCTATTCATTAACGCCCTCGACGCAAAAAAAACGTGGTTTTCGGTGCTTTTTAACTGAATGTATATTCGCACTTTTGGCTTTGTATTGAATTAATATCTCAAGTCTTAATTAAACTTCTAACCACCAGGAATCGACACATTAGAAAATCGATTGTGTCTGTTCGATATATACCATTGCGGCGTTTGAGTCTAATTATAATGTGTTTTTATAATTTGAGATACGAATACAATATCATAACATTATATTTATTTACTTAATGCATTATATAAATATTGTGCTATTTATTAATAAATGTATTTTTTTCTTCCTCATGCACATGACTGCATTATCACTTGTAAGTTTCACGTTTACACTTTGAGTATCATCTACCACACAAATACAATACAGCTGAAACTTTTGGTAAATGAACAGTATACTGATTAACAATCAATGTATCATCAGTATTATAAATTCAATCACACAAGTACATTTAAGCTATAATTATCTGCATAGAAACTGGTGTAAATAGTTTTTATATGTATTCATAACATCTAAATTAATAATTATGTATTATGGGTTTATTTTTTATTCACTTACACAAGTAAATTTAAACTTTTATTATTTGTATATAATTAGCTTGAAATAGTTTATAGTCATAGCATTTTATTTTTTGTTATTTATGTTGCTTAACCCTTTAACAACCAGGATTCCATATAAAAATCGATTGTTTCTTTTCGATAAACCTGTCAGTGGCGGTTAAAGGATTAAATGAGCAATGTTCACATTAAAGGGAACGCATAAATTCACATATATATTTATTCATTTGAAGATGCCTTATTATAACAATGTTTATTAAATTTTCTAAGAAAAGATACTTTGTTATGATGTACGAATTATAATAACCTTACTTGTGAATGTAGAACATTAGTTACTATGTCACTATTAGGTGCAGTAGCAGACCACCTAGTATTGAATACGGGACTCGAGGGCAACAACTACGTCATCAAGGCGATATGGCTGCCAGGCTCGCAGACGCAGCTGGCGCTGGTCACCTCCGACTTCGTCAAGATATATGACCTGAGCAAAGATTTGAACAATCCGATGCATCATTTCCTCGTGCCGAGTGGAAAGGTGTGTATTTAATTCTACCAACATATTAATTATTTACGTATATTAATTTCTGTTGCTATGGATTTCGAGTGCTGGTGATCGGTCGGAGGGAGACCTTAGTTTAGCAGTGGACCAAAAGGTTGTAATGATGATGATGGTAGAGATACCACTGATCATCATCTCCTTATTGACCAAACAAGAGATTCAAACAAATCATTTAAGTTTGAAATATAGAAAGTGAAATGCATATATATTCTTGTAATAATTGGTAAGTGTTATAATATATAACACTTTATGTCACCTTTATCATAAAATTCAATGAGTAAAATCTTGCCACAAGAACTTATTATAAGAAGCAATGTTTTGTTTTCAACCTTTTAGGTCCGTGATGTGACATTCGTGAACCAAGATGGCGTGATGCACATGCTCTGCATGAGCTCCGCCGGTCACATCTACTGGCAGCCCATGAGCGAGGAGTCACGGGCTACTTTGGGCACCTTCTATGTCACTAACACGCTCGAGGTGTTGCATCCGGAAATACAGGTTGGTTGTCAGGGAAAATAAAAGATAAAATCCAAATCCGCTAATCAACCAGAAAATATTGATGGTATTTTATTTAATTGGAAAACAAACAGAATTTTGAAGTACAAATAAAGTTATTAGCCAAAATAGTTTACACAAAATGACTAGTACAGTGGATCACTTGAAATGTATCTTAGTAGGTATTAAAACGAGGAAACAAACATCATGCGTGAATGAACCTCTTTCTTTTACCAATTTGTAAAATGTCAACAAGATTAAATAAAGACAATTTTTTTTTAATTCTCTTTGTACAGGATGTTGCTGGTTTAGTCGGTGGTGGTGGTGTTTCTATTTATTATTCGCACACGCTCAAGATGCTATTCTTCTCATATGCTCAAGGCAAGAGCTTCTTGGCGCCGTTGAGCACCGTTGAAGACAGTGTCAAGGGTAAGTAAAATAAAAATCTTTAGAAAAACATTGAAATTTTATGAAGTTATCAACTTTTATTTCGTACTTCGGAGGGCTCGTCAAGCCGTCGGTTCAGGTTATAATCTTAGGATAGTAGTCGTTAACACTTCTCATTGTGTGTTGTTGGAAGGGTGGAACGATATATGCCGATAATAACGACTTTAATATTGCGAAATGCTTTATCGCAGGAACCGCAATGATAACGTTAACAGCAACGGCTACACAAAAGGAGGGAGGCGGTGGTCGCGGCAAACAGGGCGGTGTGCAGTCCCTATGCCAGTGGGCTGAAGTGCCCGGCCACCCGGGGCTGGTGACGGCCGTTATGCAGGCCTCCAACAACCCTGTCGTCTTGATGCTCACGCCTAATAATATTTTTGTACAAGAGATCAAGGTGAGTTCTACATATCACATTTACTAATTTTGGTGATAATTTCTATATTTACAATCTACTAACCAATCTCAACCTTTCATCTTGTTGATTTTCTTTGTTTGTGAGGCTGTCTAGAAGAGATCGCTTCAAGCGATAAGACCGCCTTAATTGCATAATTTTCTTTTGTTATTGTTAAATTTGTATGTTA
>PQWD01006227.1:0-12587 GCA_019425675.1 Leucinodes orbonalis
TATACACCATCATTCATGTAGCCCCATACTAAGCATTAGCATGTGTGATATGGATACAAAGCAACGGATACACATGCTTATATACTTTTTTTTGTAAATTAATCTATCACATATTATAACTCGTTCATGCACATGAATGCTTGTACTGCCCGGGGATCGAATATCAAACCCTTGGTGTTGCTGACGTCTCAACCATAACACATGGATCGTCACCATAATTATGCTTTTAGGAATTAACATAATAAGAAGATAAGAAAAAAAAATTATATGACATAGGTGTATAAATTCGCATAATAATCTATATGTTAATCTGCAACAGTCTAAGTCATGGGCCTAATTCGAACGGTACGTTAACAAATTAACATTAACATAGAAATGGATTAAATTTAATTGATTTAAATCCATCGGACTCATTTGCAAAGGAGTTTAATAGGCACCAAAATCAAATAATCAGTTTGTTGTCTTTTTCCAATCCGAGTGTTGCCAACTTAATAAGTTTAGCTTATTAAGTTGGCAACACTCGTAAAAAATCTACCAGGATGAATTGACTTTTGTTATATTTTTAAAAGTTTGTTCTTTCTATATTTATTTCTTGTATTTGCTCTGTTTATTTCAGTACTTTTATCTCCATATTTTAAACAAAGGTACCATTTTACACACTACACTAAATTATTTACGTTAAGGCATCTTAAATAAATTAACTTTTTTGTAATTTAATGTTGAAGATTCCGTAACTTAACATCGCGATGTCACAAGTTATATATTAGCTACATAAGACACTGAGAACAAACTATCAGCTGGACACCACGAAATCAGACTATGCTAACTGGAATTTTGGTAATTTCACTTTTTCACAGCATTCTTAAAATATCGAAGAGCATCTACCAGTAAAAAATACAACGAAATTCAAAGAAATAAAAATAAACGAGTACAAATTAAAGAAAAGGTTAAGTAAATGTGCTTTTGATTATTTTTTTATGTAATGTAATTTTAATATTTCCCGAGACTACGCCGACACGCGGCGAGCGATTGTAAGCGCGGTAACGCTACGCTATCTTTTACTTAGCGCAGTGTTGTCTGTTCGAATACCGCAGTCGTGGAACAACATGTACAACTTAGCTTATCGAATGATCCCAACATTGTTGTCCGTTGTCCAGAGAAGATAAGGTCGGACTCCTAGGCGTTGCTATTACTGAGCTTTTTGAACATACTTAACGCAACGTCCCGAAACAATCGGATAGTAACTGAATTAACATTTCAACCATTCTCGTAATGGTACGGTCAATATAACTACAAAAAAATATTTACAATAACTAATAATATCACAACAATAATTAAATCCCTTATAATAAATGGTATGGTAACTTTGTAAGGGAACTCCTTGCTTTCAAAACAAGGATTTATATTTTAGGTTCATCAAATATATGAATGACTTGAAATATTATCGACAGTAACAAGTAATTGCAACTTACTTTAATAAAGAAGAAAAAATAATCAACAATCATTCAAATATAAAATCCATTAAGTCATTCTCACAAATGACGCTAATACTTCAATCCCTAACTGTACCTACACAATCAGCATAGAAATGAAACGCAAACGGTCGGGAGCCGTGTCGAAAGTTCATCAACAAGCTATTAACGCATTATTAGGTAATTTACGAGTTACTTATTAAATAGTATAGGGGCATAGTTCGCTGCCGCAATCAGTGAGACCGTTACTGTAACACATACAACATTACATTGTAGAATCTAATGAGGGATGTAGGTGTTTCGTTCTCTTTAGTGATAATACACATATAACGATATGGGACCTAAACACAACATACTCTCCACCGATACATACTATCAAAACGACTTATGGCTGATTTTCACTTACATTTTTTTAATTTATTCATTTTTTCCAGCATATCTAAAACATCCACGATATACTGCTGTATAGATATATTATAATGACGACGGAAGAGGGGATGATTTTCTGTTATTGCAAAAATAAAAGGACAGTAAAAATGTTTCATAAAAAGTAAAAAGAATCTTTATTCTGGGTCATTCATCATATCATAACACAATTACAAGTTATATAAAATAATGTGAGTGAGAGATTATTTCACTTTAATACGTCGATTTTATGAACGAATCGCTTTTCCAATTCAAGCTTTAAAAATTATTATTAAATATAACATAAATACATAGCATAGATATCTATATCAGAAACTTTCTAAATGACTACCTCGAAATCACATGAAACGTGCTCATATGTCATTCAAATACATTTCGGATCTATGCGCGGATGATGCTAATTTTTTCGTCAATAATAAGTATGAAGCTTAGCATAATTTGGTCATATTTCAAATATTAATTAACTAGGCTGGAACTGGAACCATATTGCTGTAAATTAAGAATGTATTTTTAGAAAATATCCGTTCGCTGACTTTATTTATATTTTTAAATAGAATTCATAACTAACGTTCCCTTGCCACGTTTTATTTGATACATAGACGTTTAACTAATCACTCTTGTATTTTAGGGTATAAGATAGAATATATTATATTATCTGTGTATTAATACCTTTTAGAGAAAAATTTTATATCTACTGTACGAGTATTATCACCATCAGCCTAAATGTCCCATAAAAGGGCCACACCTTCCCACATAGCTTAGCTATGGGGGGTCTGGGCCGTAAACCCACTGAGAAATATGCAACCTCTTCTATTATAAATAATGTGAAATATAAGAAAGGAAGGAAGAATTTTTAGTTGTAACAAATAAATCGGGACTTATGCTTATTTTTTCTTTCGTGTTTTTCCTTTAATATATATTTTAATCACAATTAGTTGTTTCGCTGTGTAGTCCACATTATTTTGCCACCGCAATATTTTTCAGGCATAACGCAGGCCCAGTGTACCATAAATAACACTATATATTATTTATTATTGTTTAGTCACAAAAACGTCAAGATATATCTGAGTAAGTTGTAGTGGCAGTGGGCGGGGCAGAGTTCGCGGTACGGATGACCAATGGGCGGATAGATCTGGGCGTATCTCGGAAATACACATTGGTGTAGTTCACAGGAAACCGTTATGCTATCTGTGGATCCTTGAGAAAGTCTCACAGACTTTCATAGATTTGCATAAGAGCGAATGTTATGTGATGTTACTGGAATGTGTTCGAACAGAGACTTAGTTTAGCTAAGTGTCGTGTGGCTTGATGGCATGGTTGCAGACAAAAGATTGATGCGGTGTGTTCTGGATCTGGATGGCTAGTGCTTTCAATAGAAGCCTACGTTCAGTATTGGATCAAATTTAAAGTTTTATAATTCGTTTTTAATTTAGAAATTATGGAATCGTTATTTTGAAATCATAATGTCCCTAATATTTAAATTATAAAGTCGATATGCTATATACAAATAAGGTATATGTTTAAACCTAGAAACAATGTCATTAAGTTTTTTGCTGTGCGCAGTATAAGGTTTTTAAACAGAAAAGACAGTGTCATTAATTTTTATTTGATTTGGACAGGACTTGAGTCAGATGTTGATAGATGAAAAAAAGATATAAAAGTTGAAATATTTCAAAAAATATTTCCTAAAGTGCTGAGCGACCACAATATTCAAGGACCTATTAATGACGAGGATGATGATGCTTTAAAAAGGCTGAATATAAAAACTATGGTCTTATTTATCTAATCATACAAGACACGAATACAATTTAAAATAATATACAGTAGTTTTTGACGAACCAGAATCGTCTGCTTGTTTAAATCAAGTAGTTGTAATGTTCCATATATTGTAAAATTCCCTTTTACCAGAATAGGATTGTTTGTAACAATTTGTCAGGCTTTTACTGTCCACGTGTCGTCCACAAGACGTACGATGGAATAGTAGACTCGATAGCATTCATGTACATCGCTGATCATGTTTCAGTTACTACCATTGATTGTGTTGAATGTAACTCTCGTAATAAACTAGAAATCTTTATAGTGCATCAAAGAAATCTAGCTGAACCGGGGCGCCATATAACTTAGTCTGGATTGTTTTTATACTATGGCAGGCAAACGAGTAAACGGCTCATCTGATGTTAAATGACTATACAATGTCAAAAGCATAAATGTCGCCCATTTGGTGTTTTTTCAGAAGGGTATTATTATTTGTACACATTACTACCCATTGTAATAGTGTTAAAGATAATTAAAATGTTTAAATATAAATAGAAGTGTTTTGCAGTTTTGTGTTTCAGGATGAGGGCTAGTAGCTAGTAAAATTATCGGGTGAGACCTAACGGGTGTCGGGCGCAGTGCGGCATTGTGGAGAATAATAACTGTCTGTTAATATAGTCTGTGTAATATCAGGTCTGTTGTCTCAATCTCTGTCACGGTCCGTCGTGTCACTTACCATCAGGTCCTGGCGTCCTGGCCGTCCTATATACACTTTGTAACATAAAAAAATAAAATTAATAATTTCTTGTACCAAAGGTGAATCATAGAAATCTAATATAAAAACAACACCATGTATTTACTTACCTGTATTTATTGAATGAATAATCATTTTAAATTATGATTAAGCATGCATCCCTGTCATCAATAATTTTACATAAAAAAATGAAAGGCAAAAGTTGTGTAACACTGTTTGATAGGTTAATATTTTTTTATCAAATTAGGGCAACAACTCAGTCCATTTGTCTTTCTACGTTAATACCAAGAGAAGATGGTTGATATTTTTATCGACTAAAACATGTTTTATGATACTTAATTTTACTAGCGTGTAAGACGAGACTATCTACTTTATACGAAAACTTTCTACCAACATTGTCATCTCAATACAAAGTCAAGTCCTCCGGTTTGGTTTTATCCTTCCGAAATCTTCACTTGCACTTATGTTAACTTACAACTTTCACCTTCATTATAATCTTAGGCTTTACGTATTTTATTTTAATCTGAAGGAGAGCATTAAAAAACGTCTGAGATACTTCAATCCCAACTTCTACTATAGATTCAGGCAACACAACACCAAGCATTGTTCCACGCTGGCATTCTTAGGCTTTTTTATAGCTCGTCGAGCTGACTTTATCGTACCGTAGCAATGTTTACTCTCTTATCATCATCATCACCTTATTATATACCCCACCGAAGGGCACGACCCTACCCGTATAGGCCTTAGTTGTCCACGCGGGCCCAATGCGGATATTTCTTCATGCACAACCTTTGAATATCTACGTAGGCGTGCGCAGGTTTCCTCACGATGTTTTCCTACCGTAACTGGACCCTCCAGATCGGAAGCCAACAGTCCTCACCGCTGAGTCCTAACCTACGCATATCTATAATTAGAAGTATTGGTTTATCGGAGTGTAAGATTTCCGGGAAAGAACCGGTTCATGCGGGCACTGTTATTCCGTCCCGCTAGGAAATGACTGCGGTATAGAAAAAGACTACGCGACCTCGGAGGCGCGGTTCAAATAACTCATTTTATATGCCCGTGGCTCGATGATATCAAATGACAAATTACTTATGTTCTACTAATCAAACATATTTAGTAAAACTAAATGGGATTACAAGTAAATATTAATATTGTCTCCAATTACATCTAACTAATCACAACACGAAATCGTATTTGGTTCTTAGTACTCGTAATAAGTAGGTATATATCTAAGCTACAATTATTGCTCCACTGAAATCTACGAGTTATATTGTTCTGAATTATTTTCTATGTTGAATTTTTATTGAGAGATTCTTTGGCAAAGTCAGTTACGAGCCGGCACCAAGAACATAGCTTGCATTTCAAAGCACAGAAAGACTCGCGATAAAATGTTTCGATGAACCGTCCACGAATAACCATGATGACAATATCGAACTTGCACGGTTGAACTAGCTATCAACTGAGAAATTTTAGAAGTTATGTACAAGGTCGCTGGTGGGAGCTGGATGAGAAAAGCGAGGATATATAGATTATATTATACCGGGATATCTGCGCAAAATGGGGGAGACCTATGTCCAGCAGTGGACTGCGATAGGTTGAAAGAGAGAGAGAGAGATTAAGTTGCTTTGATACATACATTAAAAAAAGAATTAATACTAATGCCAATTAAACAGTCCACACTAGATTAGCCATGTCTCTGTGTTACACTGATCCAGTGCGTGTAAGCAGATTGCCAAGTCTTAGGTTTACTTAGAACTTAATGATTTATAATACGACAATTTCAAAAATGAAACACTTGTCCATTGATTTTCGGAAGGTGGTTTCTAACAACAGATTCTATTTCATCTGATTCTGATCTAAACGGTTAAGGAGTTAATGGGACTGAATACTGACAAAATTAATAAGTTAATTGTTTATATGATGCACCTATACTATAAGATGCGATCCCACGGCTTTTAATGTTCCATTCATGTAAATCCAAACCATAATAATAATAATAATATGGACGCGCGTAGGCACGTGACGACCCTATCGCCCGCTGGTGAGTTCCACCTGTGCAGTCAGTCACCGCAGGGCAGCTTGTGGCGAGCTGTTGGTGCGTAGCGACACCACGGACCCCACGGCCCCTGAGAGTGACACTGACCGTCTCCGGCCTCCGGAGTGGCCACTCAAGGTCAGGACTCTCACCTCTGGCTTGCTTTCATTGGCTGTCCAAAATGGGGTTGCAAGAACTACATGCTCGAAGGTGGAAGTGAAAGATGCATAAGTCGCAGTTGGTGCAATTTATCTGCGCAGAAAGCGGTGTACACCTCTCGACACCCCTAGCCGCCTGCGCCGGTGTTGCGTACCAGGCATTACGCCGCATAGTGGAGGCCCATCTAGCAGGTGGCCAGTCACCGTCTGCCTAAATTTTCGAGATTGAGACATTTGATTTGGTAGGCGCCCCGCTGTCTTAATCTGTGTGTACTCCCATAGTGCGGGCAGAGCGAGCGGCTGCTCGGTGTACACATCACAACTTATTATTTTGTATCACAAAGCCTCTACGTGTTGGACCCATGTCCCCACGCAACCTTTAAAGGACCGGTCTATGAACCGTGAACTCCTAACAGAGACTACAAATAATATAATAACAGTAATCTTTATTGCACAGAAAATTAAAAAAAGAACATGATGAATAAAGAACCAAATTCAAAGTACAATTAAGGCGGTCTTATCGCTATAAAGCAATCTCTTCCAGACAACCTTCATAAGAGGAAATAATTTTAAAAATTGAAAAAAATGAGTATAATGCATTTTAGTAAGTACTCTTGCTTAGCATAACAAATTATCAAATAGCGAAGCGACAAATTTATAAATATGGATAAATCATACATTAATCTGCATTCAAACCTGATTTGTAACTTAAAAACCGTAACCATAATTTTAAATAAACTAAATGAGATATCATGTGAAATCTCGCGGACCCCTTCAATCACATAAAAAACACTTTTTTATTGACAGCTATAATTTTAAATGCGGGATCATAATTATCATAATCGCTTTACGAAAGTTTGACATGTACATTAATTTGGTAATTTACAAATTATTTTAAATTGTCATAGTGAAACAGATATAGTATATAGAGGTTTACTGCTAATAATCTTTTACTAAATGCAAAAAAAAACTAAATGTATAAAATTCACTATGCCCAATGTAAGGCAGGTCGAGACCAACATAACTCTGAATAATGATCAAGTGGAACTTGTAAACTCCACTGCATTTCTTGGTATAACTTTAGATTCAAAGTTACAATGGGGGCCTCACATTGAATCACTGGCTGGTAGACTTAGCTCGGCAGCTTATGCTGTTAGGAAGATAAGGCTTTGACAGATGTAGAAACAGCAAGATTGGTTTATTTCAGTTATTTTCATAGTGTCTATGGTACTGTTGTGGGGCTCAGCTGCCGACATTAATATAATATTTGTACTACAAAAAGAGCTATTCGTTTTATCTACAACCTTAGACCCCGTGACTCTCTTAAGGAACTTTTTAAAGAAATAAATATAAT
This sequence comes from Leucinodes orbonalis, assembly GCA_019425675.1. Lineage (NCBI taxonomy): Eukaryota > Metazoa > Arthropoda > Insecta > Lepidoptera > Crambidae > Leucinodes > Leucinodes orbonalis. The sequence goes on from PQWD01006227.1 coordinate 7,958, forward strand.
GACTGTAGCATCACAATATATTTATGAAAATTTAATTTACGTCCGTAAATACTATCATACCTTTAAAAAAAATTGTGACTCACACAATTTTAATACTAGGAATAGAAACAAACTTGCTGTTCCGGACTTGAGACTACATAAAGTAGGTAAATCTTTTATAGGAAGATGTATAAAGTTTTTCAATAAGGTACCGCAAAATATTGTCGAGTTACCTTTACACATGTTTAAAGCTAGAATAAAAAACCACTTTCTAAAAAAGGGTACTACACTATTGACGAATATTTATGTGATAAAAATCCTCGGTCTTAAATTGCTCAGCTATTTCAGTGTTTATGATATATTGTTACATTAAAATGAAATTTTAAAAAAGGCTACACTGTTGAGTTTTCTTGGTGCTTCTTTCTCAACAGGCCAATCCACTGAAGCGCTTTTTTTCAAAGCATCAAAACTCATATTTTTAGTTTAGTATTTTAATCGTTTTTTAACATTTTTGTATATTTTTTGACGTTCATAAGTGTTTTTGTAAGCTAATTTGTAGTAAATGTTTTTGACTTTGACTTTGAGATCCAAGTCAATATCAACAGATGCCAAAACTTACCCATAATGGCTGTAGTATATTAAAAATATAACTGGAAAGGCCTGTCTATCAACATAGCTATGGGAATTTAGCACGGACCTAATATCGAGTACAGCCAGGACCAACGAAATAACATACTCTCGCAACGTAGACGTCCCGGGACGGACCGACGGTCGGATCATCGTCGTAACACATCAAGATCGAGATCTGCCCATGCTGGCGTGTGTTTCAAGCTGTAATCCTCATATTTGAAATCGCAATTAAAACAAATTTTGACAACCCTAAAAAATAGTATTGAAGTAGTACGAAATAGTACCACAAGTCAAAAAATAGTACCAATTTAGTTTTGGAGATATAGCTATAAGTTCGCGCAAACGGTGAGGTCTATCGAATTGGTTTAGGTTCCAAAAAATAGTCATGAATAGTACCAATGATATGCCAAATTTGAGAAATAGTACTCAAAGGTACCGAGATATTAAAGGTAACGTGGTGAGGATTATGGCTTGAACATTGAAAACTTCAAATATGTCCGAAACGCTTACCAAAAAATATCGTGAATAGTCTATTGCATGAATAAAAATTAAGCTGATTTGATTGGAAATTAAAAAGTTATTATCTTCCCTACTTTTTGTTGAGGTATAGTCTTATACAAAATATTTCAGTTCAATTGATATTTGTTATAATCTATCCTAACATAATCTATGGTTCTTTTGACAGATGTGCACCAAGTGTTTTAATTTTTGGGTTTTATTACAAAAACTGGCCGAATTTCAACACACTTTTGTTGCAGTGAGACTCCGGCCTTTTTTTTTAAACGTCCATGCGTTTGAAATAAAATTTTGGCAATTGAAAAAAAAAATTGTGGTTTTATACCACAAAATATTAAAACAATTAGCGCCCATAGCGATCAAGCTCATTTGATTGACAAAGCATATAATAATAAGTAGTTTCACAATTTTCTTTTCTTTTCTTCTTTTTAAATAATTTATCATAATTCACCTTTACTTAATTAAAATGTTTTTACAGTAAAATGAATAAATTTTTCGTAATTGTATCAATACTGACACGAAATTAATAACCAAAAACAAGTGCTCAAATTATGCCAATTGGCTTATCGCATACGGACATCTATGGGCAGAGACCTTTCTCTGTGTCCGTGTCCTTACACTTTCAAACTTACTTTTTCGGTTTTTAACGAAGGTACACATAATGGGCACTCATAAATTAATTAACGAATCGAATGTAATCAATGCAACCGCATTTACTCGTTTCCGAAATCCTTGTCCTAGGTATTTCGGTTATGCGACAAAGTGAAAAGAACAAAGTATTACGCAAGGCTTTCTACGGTAAGTAAGTGACTTTGTGTGTAGTTTTATTCAGAGCGTTACCCGACGAGCTGCTAAACCGATTCGCCGATTGCATCTTTATGCAACCGTCAAAAAAACCAGTTCAATAAAAACAGCTTTAATAAGCGTTTTGTTTGAACTGGCTCGTGTGTGAAACTATTACGTTGTCGCTCATGGAATGCGTAAGAGGCGCGAAGGCGTCTAATACAGTTTTTTCTAAGAAAATTAATACTTTTTTCTAAATACAGCTGCTTGACTACTATTTTAAGCGTACTATTTTGACGTTCATTTTTTTATAAAGATAGCATTGGGTTATTAATACTGTTTTTACATAAATAACATGCTGACTATGACTCAAGTTTCTGAACTCTTAACATAAAAAAATAGATAAGGTCGAGCATGTCATAAATATACAAAAAGGTTTCAAAGCAGTTTCTTGCAATAACACGCACGTATTAATTAAGATGTTTGCAAGAGATTTAATATAAAAAAAAGTTTCTGGGTATAGGAATAAAGTTATATGTCCTCACTCCTTTTAGATCTCACTCTATCAAATATTTAGTCGAGCTAGTGTTTCGAGATAATATCGGTTAAACAACTCTTATACTTCCGGGCTTCCTAAATGCTTATAGATAGTTTAATATTAGGCCAGTGGATAACCTTTATTGCCTTCGAAACGATTACACCCGGGTGGCTGGGAGGTCATAATTTTGCATGCATGCAGGCAAAATCAGACATTTTCAGGGGTATCGACCTTTAGTTCTATGGTTTCTCCGTCTTTATTAAAAACATTTTCATGTATCTGATCTATATAACTTTTATACGTCCGGCTCTCGGACTATTAGTTATCCTAATACACCATAGGAAGGACTTGAGCCCCGGAATACTACATTTTAGTAATTCTTTGTAGAATATAACCGTCCATTACAGTCCACTTTTGAACTTGAGGCCTTCACCACGATGATGAAAGGATTTACCATAACCTCCATGCAGGCGAGTTGGTATTGCCAGAACTTACCCTATATAAGGTTAGGTACAATGAGAAAACGCTTACTAACTACATATTTGAGGTCAAATATTTTTCCCCTAGGTATCCATTTACAGCATCCGCAAGGAGGGTTGATGTATATTTTGTTCTAATCTGCTGTCAACGCACTGCCATATTAACATATCAATAATGTTAATTTAAACATTTTTTTTAGTTAGGCTCTGTCAGAAAACCAGCGCTGCCGTGGCCAAGTTGATGAATCATTAGAAACTGTAAATGACACACGGCAGTATAAGCTGAGGCAGGGCCCATTTGACCACACATAACGATTTTTATTTTATTTTTATTTATTTGTTAATCTTCCTTTTTCACGTGTTTATTACTTTTTTTTCTTTTATTGTTTGTTTTGTATTTGTGTCAAATAAATGTTTTTTCTTTTTTAAAGAAAGAACAAACGCATTTTTTTTTTGATCCAGCTACATTCTTAGCCACTTAACCTTTTAATAAATGTAAAGGTCATTAATATACAAACATATTACACCGCTATGCTTACCATGAATACAAATTGAACGTGTCTTCATCGGATAATTTAACTTTACTCGTATAATATAAATCTTTAAATTTAAATATCAGATGCACGTAATATGTCACCCGAGTAGTACAGACGAATTGAATTTAAATTATTTCCGTGACTATTTTTCTATATGATTAATTATTCTAAATCTTAGACTACTTATGTTTTTACAACCATTCATATTATTTATATGAAATGGGTTGAAAATAAATGGTTACTACTGCGGTATTGGTCCATTGGCTATGCTCAGGACCTCTTTTAAAATAAATTATTTTATTCGTAGAGAACTTCAAGTCACTGACAGCATGCCGATTAGCAGTTGACTTTACAACTTGCTAATTCGGATGCAGCAAATTCCAGTAGGCAGAAAGATGGAGTTTCAGTCGACGAGTTCTGAGTGGAGACCGTGTCTTGGCAAGTAGTTAGGACGCCCTCCGGCCCAATGTATCGACTACTTGCAAAGCGCTTGGGAATGAGGAAATGAGGTGGATTCTTACGAATGAATTTTATACTATCGACATTTTTGTACTTCTACAAACGTCTAAAGTATTGCATTAGAAGAAAGGTGGATAACAATTTTCCTATTTGTTGAAAACAAATATGATTCTGTAGTTTCAGAAGGTATGTCTTATTTTCCATCAGAAGAAGTCATCGCTATCATATTCTGAAGGCCTTTATGCAACACAGGACAAGTAACGTGCGTAGATGGTTATAAACATTTCAATTCACCAACGAGCCTAAGTTGTACTAAAACTTAGCTGGAGCATTGCAGAAATGGCTAGATAACCAAACAGTATAAATAAATATCCACTGACACTCAGCGCTATCTAGCCCCAACCTAAGCATTAGCCTGTAATATGGATACTGTGAGACGGATATACATATACTTATATGCTTTTATTTTATAAATACATATGTATTATACATAGAAAACCCACAAATGTTTGTACTGCCTGGATCAAACCCGGAACCCTCGGGCTCTCTACGAAAAAGTGGTAGCTTCAGAAGCCGGTTCAAAAACCATGTCACTGGAATTCGATAGTTATTTAACTAATTATATTATTTAATTTTTTAATTTATTAAATCTTATTGCATGCAATCCAATCGGTTAATTATAGCAGAACATTAAACTATTAGACTTAAGA
>PQWD01006228.1:0-58904 GCA_019425675.1 Leucinodes orbonalis
TTTCATTTCATTTCAATGGTTTCCTTCACCGTAATCCGTCGGATAAATGTACATATAATTTCGAATCGCGCCATATATTGGTACGTGGCGGGATTTGAACCTGCACCGCCAGATCGGACGACAACCACCCAATAAGCACCGGTAATACTTCTCTATGGTGAAATGTTTTGCCATAACCTTCACGAATAGCAGGCGCGTAGGAGAGAGCTTTTTATGTCAATAAATCAATAGGGTGGTCAGTTCATCACCTGGTGATATGTATAGCAGATGCCGTGCAGGGTTGATGAAGAGGAAGAGAAGAAGAAGGGTTAAATACCCTTTAACCGTTAGGATTCTAGAAGCAATAGAAAATCATTTGTTTCTGTTGGATATATCCGCGGTTAAAGGGTTAACAGGTATAGGCGATGACTATTATTTACCTTTTTTATGTTATTAGTGTACAGAATGGTCAGGATGCTCAACTGATAGTAACTGAAATGCCTGACCATGACATTGCGGCATAGGAAGACACCAACAACTGATAGACAGTTATTATTCTCCGTCAATGCCGCACTACGCCCGACACTAGAGTCAACAGATGTTAGGTTTCTTATAGCCGGTAATTTCACTAGCTACAGTGCACTCATCCCGAAACATAGAAGTGCAAAACACTCGTATTTTACGGGTCGATATCTGGCATTGCGGTGGTACCTACCTAGACGACTCAGTACTGACTCTACCTAGCTTTTTAGGGTTAGATGTAAGAAGAGAATGAGAACACTGAGGCAGTTCCTAATAGTACACGAAGGCAGTTGGCAAGACTTTGACCCCGGAAATATAAAGTTACTTACGGACAATAGAGATAACTATGGTTGGGATCTCTACAATAGAGGATGATATTATTCATGAGAAAACTGAAGTAATGTCCCAGGACTAATGGCAAAACCCACTAAAATACATTCCATGTAAAAAGTTGCCAAGATGATAAAAATAGAACTGAAATGGACGGATCGTCTAAAATTTTTATAATTTTAAAGCTTTTTTACTGTAGGTTTAACAATGGAAACTATGAACTGTTCACTTTTGTTTACCTACACCGAATCTCGGTGTATGAAATATTCTTTAAGCTGCAACGTTTTATATATTTAGTAGCTTTATTTGGTAGTTTTGACTATAAAAAATTGATCGCTTGTGTTTGTTACTAGTTAAATATTCGTTGGCTATAATTACGAGGTTAATTGTCTTTATCTTTGCGGTAGCTTGTAAATTGCAAAACGTACAAAAACAACCACACCGCTCCCGTATGAGTAATCTATTGAACAATGAAGAACAAAGAACAACCGTAACATGAACGGACAAAATAAAAATTGAAATTACGTTTCCTAGTGCCATTGTCCATTCGACGCTTTATCTGGCTTATCTACTTAAGCTTTCCTTTGCATACCGGAGCTTTTAAAAAAATCTGACCGGAATCAGTGCAGCGAAGCGAAAAAAGTAACTGTTGGAAAGTATTTACATTGCCTTTAATACGAGAGGAGCCCGCTTGCAGCCTACCGCCAGTGCCGCCGCGGACGCCTAGCGGTCAAGGCTGCCTTTGCCACGATCCGCTCGAAAATTAAAAAAATAAAAAGCGCGCGCTTGCGACAAACGTCACAAAAAAGTTCAACAACTGTCAAAGTATTTATTTTAAAATAAATACTTCAAATCAACAAAGAGGAATCGTATAAAGGAGGTCGGTGTAATCTTAAGCTGTTAATCACCGCTTTTAGTCCGAATAACTGTTAAGACCCCAGTGCCGGTGGATAATGAGTTCGCTGTGATTGTGAGAGTATACGTCTTGGTGCTAGTTAAACAGGTGAATATGAAATTGATTTCAATGCACCGTTGTGTTTGATGAACCTTATTATTTTTTGGCAGCCGCTTTTTTGGTGCTCCTGTTAGCGCGTTCCGTTGCAAATACTAATTAGTTTTTACGTTTCCATAAGCTGTATGGAGAAGACGAAAACTTTTTGTATCACCAAAAAGTTTTTATTACTTTTTTTAAGTTATAAAGGTAGTCGTATACTTGATAACAAAAAGGTAATGGTTGAAAGACTCGCAGTTTTTTCCGTGTTTATCAGTGTTGGGTGTCGAGACGATCGGGAATAACGCCTGCAATCATAGGTTGTTGCTCTTCCTACTGCGCCCGCGCACTAGAAATAAAAGCAACTCGTTCGATAAAGGTAGGCATAGACCGACTAAGTGCGAAGTCTGAAGGCACGCGCTTGTAAGGGATACTATAAATCACTTTTTCTATTAGGATCTGTATATTGGTTAGAATGGAGGCACTTTACTTTAATTCCTACATGATTCTTCAATGAGTGTTGATGAGATTATAACTACTACAATGAACTCAATATAAAAAAGGATTGACTTTCTTTTCTTCGATTTCGACTTCGATTACAAACTGATCCGCCAGATTCAAATTTCGAACGAGAATACCTAATGCATGTTTACATATCTGTTACCGCGGTCCGTTGCGTCAAAGTGGGTCAGTGAAATGATCGAAACACGGTCCCGTACGGTCGTGCCAAGTCCGCGGCTGACCGATTTTAACTGTCAGCCAAGAAAGGCTGACATTCTTTTTTTTAATTTGCTTTTTTATTCGGTTAACTTTCTTTATGCACTCAGCTCGAATGCGTATTAACTAATATAGGGCTTGTGTACAATGGTTGTTTTTCAAATTAAATTCTATCATTAAACTTTGTCAAGCTTAAGAGTACATTAAGTCTTACCAACATACAAGATATTTTAACTTTTCTTCTTTAAAACCACATGACTATTAAAAATGTGTACTAAAAATGTGCGAATTTTCCACGTTTACTATGAAACATCAGCTGCGATACTGATGTAGAGTTACTTACAAAGTGTGTGGTATGCTTAAATGAAAGGATATTTTTAACATAGATATTTCAATACAAATTTAAATCAAATTAAGGCAAATAAATGAATCTTTCAAACGAGTACTTGAAATATAATAAATATTCGTTAGACATGAAATCATTTCAAGCGTATATTCTTCGGATGATGTTGAAAATCTCATATTTTTTTTATGCTATAAGTTTCCTGGATTGTCAGGACGCTCACCTGATGATAGTAAGTGATACGCCTAACCATCTTATAATATTAATGGTCTTTGAAAGCTCTTCAAAGAATGCTATAAGCGGTCGTGCGTAGCACGGTTGGAACCTCACAACACACAATACATGAATCTCTTGTCTACGCGCGTGCTATGTTTAAGCGGACACCAATTTTAAAAAAATACGTTAGCAAAATATCCATAATTTAATATTATATTTTATTTTAATTATTCATTGGGTAAATTCGTTAATTCAGAATAAACCGTTTAACTTCTTAATTAAATATCATAACTGTTTTTTTGCGTCCTACCCGTACTAACATACGCAGCTGAGACATGGACACTGACTGCGGGATTGGTTCACATGTTCAAAGTCACTCAACGCGCAATGGAGCGAGCTATGCTCGCGGTCTCACTTAGGGATATAAAAAGATAGATCAGAAATGATTTAATCCGTAAGAGAACTAAAGTTACCGAAATAGCCCGCCGGATCAGCAAGTTTGAAGTGGCAGTGGGCTGGTCACGAAAGTCGCAGAACCGATGGCCGCCGATGGAGACCGCGTCTCGGCAAGCGTAGCTGGTGGAGGCTGGATGAGAAAACCGGAGGGCGGGATATGGGCAGGGAACCTATGTCAGCTGTGGATGCAATAGGTTGAATAGTATGGTTTTTTTACTTAACATTAAGTAAGAAGGCAAGCAACGCACGTGGCACTTCTGGTGTCACGTTTGTCCCTGGGCGGAGATGAACATTTCCATCAGTGTCTTCTTGCTCGTTTGCTCCTATATAGAAGAAAAATAATAAAATAAAGATAGCTGCGCCGTAATAAATGTTGTACGGACAACATTCCATTAGGTCATCCATATATTCTTATTTTTCTATTAATACTTTACATACAACTATCGCATTGTAATGCTAAGTCTCTATTTGACAACATGTCGACATCTCTTACATCCGCAATCTTTCAGCATATTTTTTATAATGATACGTCGCATTTTAGTACCAAAAAGACGAAAAAATATAACCCCCTGGACCCTTGTATAACTGAAAAGTAGTAGGTACTTGCAACGTTCTCACTATAGCATATAGCCTAAATCCTCGAGAACTGCATTACCAGTTTTGCTTACGGGACTGTGAGAATGCGAATGCCAATTACTGGGATGATTGGGATTATTAAGTTTTTGATACAAAGCAGCTGGCCCTTATTTACTTCTTAAAATTGGAAAAGAGGTTTTGTTCAAAAGGTCAAAGAAATCTTTTTTTCTGTTATATTTAGTATTCGTATGCTTGATGCATAGCGGCGAGTGCGTTCGGACGTTAAGCAACTGTTGGAATATTTATTCGTGGATGGGTGACCAGAAATATTATCTTGACGACCATTTGGTGTAATGTTCGAGACGTCGGCTGCTACACAAAGATTCCGAGTTCGATCCCGGGCAGTACAAATTTGTGTGCATGAACATGTCTTGTATTGGTCTGGGTGTTTTCTATGTATAATATGTACGTATTTACAAAAATATAAATAAGTATGTTTATCCGTTGTTTAGTACCCATACAACGGCTTCACGCTTACTTGGGGCTAGATGGTGCTGTGTGAATGTCAGTGGATATTTATTTATTTACCTTGAGTCCTCCGTACTCGAAAGTTACGTTAAGGCGTTGGTTCTAGTTACTACATGGACGTATAAAATAGGAAGGACTGTCATTTAATATAAAATGTGTACCTGAAATGATAGCTGCTGTCTATGATGTAATTTGACAATTTTTTTTGTACAGATTTTAGTGTTTTTAATAAAAAATATGTAATCGATTGTACTTTTCCTTTGCTCACTGCGGTTTATGCACCATTTCACAACACAAGACATGCTCTTTCTTAGTGATTTTTCCGAAATAATCTTGGCTCTGTGACAGATGCGCCCCAAATTTCATATATTTGTGGTTTCTATAGAAGAATGGCCGAATTTTGAACACACTTTTGTTGTTAGTGGACTTCGTCTGTATATTTATAGGTCCATGCTACATAGCACGGTAATCTTAACACCCACCAACCTTCATTGGCCCGCATTGTTACGGCCAACTCTCCATAACATGCTATTTCAGAGGGCTTGTCTTATCTAGAACGTAATAAAGTGATAATTATGATGATGAACAATTAAGTTGTATTATATTTTATAGTATAGTAAAGGCTTTCCGTCTTCTTATCATCAAATATTATATTTTGCATCAACTTATAATAACACAAACTCCAACATAAATTTGTTTCCCTCAACTCGAGTGCTATATAATAGGCTCTTTAGGTGTTGCCTACGAGAGGGGTTTTAATAAGGACATTGCAAGGACAATCTGTGATGATATAGGCCTGAGGATTTATGTGAGAAGTTGTGGCAGTGGGAGAGGGCACATAGTAGTAGAACGATGGCCGATGGGGTGTAAGGTTCTCGAGTTCACGGCGTCTTTAAGAGCAAAAAAACGTGAAGCAGTGAAGCATCTTAAAACATGAATATTTTAAAAATGCGGATTGATGATCATTGATTAATGAATCAATTGAAAAATATATACTGACGTCTTCATTTTTAGAACACGTTTTGTATTTAGACAATAGATAGGTACAATTTTAATAAACACTTTTAGAAACAAGTCTTATTATATGCTTTTGAGACAATTCCTTTTTTTTATATAATTTTAATTACTGACACAAATGCATCTCAATGGAATGCATCACTCGAATTTTCAAATTGTGACTGATAACACTTATGTAAAATACCTACTTAAGTATAGCGAAAATGTAACAGTTAATAAATAATTAATTACCCGCAGAATTTCCAATAATGGACCACATTAGCTGAACGAAAATGTGAAAACTAACAACAAAACAATCTGAACTTTATTTCGTATGACATAAGGTATTAAAAGCTATGCTTTACGAATCATGTGTACATATAATATAGTGTTGACGTAATTGCATACATGTCCGTATCATTTGAAAACATTGTTACCGTGTCAAAGCTTAACGAAAGTCTTTGAGCAGTTAAGGCTGAGAGCCATCTGCGCTCGCCAATTGCCCGGTGAAGCGGTAAAGGCCATCTGCGGCCAACAGCAGTAGTCAGTTCGAAAAAAAAAATTGCGCTATGCGTCCTACCCGTACTAACATACGCAGCTGGGACATGGACACTGACTGCGGGATTGGGTCACAAGTTCAAAGACTCTTAAAGGGCAATCTTAGCAAGCTACGTTTGGAGATTTTAAAGGGAAAACCCTGTAAACTAAGGACAAACCCAGAAAAGGTTTTGGTAAAGGAAGTAAAGTTACCAACTTAGCCCACCAGTTAGTTATCATCATCATTATCAGTTCATTATACGTCCCCACCGAGGGGCACGAGCCTACCCGTACGCTGGTGTATAGGCCTTAGTCGTCCACGCGGGCCCAGTGCGGGTTGGACGACTTCACGCACAACCCTTGAATTTCTTCGTAGGCGTGCGCAGGTTTCCTCACGATGTTAACGTACATATATTTTTCGAAAATTCGAAAACATTGAACGTGTCGGATTTGAACCTCGGCCTCCCGGTAGAAGGGCGACAGTCCACACATTGAGCCACGACGCTCACAGTTAGTTATAGTGTGTTTCAAATAAGTGCATGTAGTGTTTTGGTGGAAAATAAACATATTTTTATTTTACGTATTATAATAGTTACGTATAGAAGAAAAAGGGGAAGAAATCAATGCAAAGACCATATTGTATTTGATAAGCGTGCTTGTATTTTATGCAAATGTTGCCAAGACGAGCAGATTTTGACATGTGAATTTCTTTTTTACTTTATTTTAGTTAGCAAAACTTGAGGAAGCGGTGTCTCCTGTTACAGGCAATTTTAATGCTTAAAAGGAGACTCCCACGATTAGAAATAAGAAATTGATTGTAAACCAATAAAGAACTTTTTTTTTACGAGCACATAAGGCTTGCCCTGAAAATATTACAATATGGTTATTGTAGAGTTGATTAAGTTATAAAGTTTTATCAGGGGTGATGAGCGGGAACTACCGAATATTATTTATTATGGATTGTATTATTATAAATCCAGAGTACCGATCCATTTTCCATAGTAAATAATGTTGCGTACAATCACTACTTTTTTACTAGGTGATAGACTCGATACTGAGTCGTCTAGGCAGGTACCACCGCAGTGCCAGATATCATCCCGTGAAACAGTAGAGTTATGCACTTTTGTGTTTCGGGATGAGGGCACTGTAATTAAATTACCGGGTAAAGACCTAACTTACCATCAGGTGAGCGTCGAGACCGTCCTGTACACTAATAACATAAAAAAAAATATCACGGGTCATTCACACTGACATGATAACCTTAAACGCTGGTCCAGTACGTGCTGGTAGGCTGCCAAAATTGTTGACGTTAGAATCCTCATTGGTCTGGTTCATCATCATGACAGCCTTATATGTCCACCACTGAACGTAGGCCTCTCCAATGATTTTCACGCGGGCCGTCCGTAGCAGTGGAGATCCATCTGCTGCCCGCCTTAACCAGGTCATCCGTCTCTGGTTGGGGGTTGGATTCAAAGGTTGTGCGTGAAGTTGGCCAGTCCGCACTGGCCTGCGTGGACGGCTAAGACCTATAAATAAATAAATACCACCGACATTCACACAGCGCCATCTAGCCCCAAGTTAAGCGTGAAGCCTGTATTATGGTACTAAACAATGGATAAACATACTTATATACATTTTTTTTCGGTTACGGTACATAGAAAACACCCAGACCATTACAAACAGACATTTTCATGCACACAAATGTTTGTACTGCTCGGGGATCGAACCCGGAACCCATGGTGTTGCAGTCGACCTCTCAACCGCAACACCAAATGGGTCGTCTATTTACCCTATACGGGTAGGCTCGCGTCCCTAGGTGGGAACATATATGAGCTGATGATGATGATATATTTATCGTATCTCCTTATAACTGTGCGGAAAGGCCTGTGCTCTGACGACGCTATAGGCTGATGATGATAATATATTTTTAACAGTACAAACGTTCCATACGTCTTGTTATCTTCCAACTGGAATTAAAATAACCCGTCGGTCTAGTTCCGAGAATAGACCCTCATTATGCCCCCAATTGAGTAGTGGTTGTAATGTTTATGCGCAATGTCCGGTTGCATTCCCGACGAGCCGGTAATAAGAGTTGGTAAAACTTTACTTTACTTTGTGTAATTTTTATAAACATTTTGAATTTCAAAACACACAGTTTTATATATACTAGGTGGTAGAATCGATACTGAGTCATCTAGGTAGGTACCACCGCAGTGCTAGATATCGTACTGTGAAACAGGAGTGTTATGCACTTGTGTGTTTCGGGATGAGGACACTGTAGCTATTGAAATTACCGGGTATAAGAGACCTAACATCTGTTGTCTCGGGTAATGGGCGTTAATGAAAAATAATTACTATTTATCAGTTCTTGGTCTCCATCAAATCCGCCCTGATCAGTCGTATCACTTACAGATGAGCGTCTTGACCGTCCCATATATTTTTATTTATTTAAGGCTCACAAAACAAGATCCAGTCAAATACAGTCTTAAGTTCCATCAATAAAATATACATCCTAGACTGCAGCTCTAAACATATGGGCACAGAATGTACCAAATTAACTGTAATGAGAGGTTAGTGTACAACTTTTAATAGCTATGTACCTTAGCATGGAATGTTAGTAAGAAACATTATAAAAAAGTAATAGTGAAAATTCAGCTATAGACCTGGACTGAAAGCATACTTGATAACATAAACAATCCTACAACCCTTAATAAACAACGAATAAAGACTTTTATATTCCGTTTCCATAGAAATGAAAAGAAATACGCAGATTAATACACTCATGTCCATGCATGGTACAATTAATTGTAGGGCCCAGAGATCGAACCTGGAACACTCAGTGTAATTTATCATCGGTCTTCTCAACAATTACACAATTCGGATCATCAGAAATCCTTCCACACTGACATCGATCTGACGATTTCAAATAAACTAAAGAATGTCGACTATAAAACCGCATTACACTTAGAAATACTTATTTCCAACTTAATCTATACAAAGTAAATATAATCCTTAACGCTCTATCGTTAAAGACGGCTTTTGTTTGTGTTTTTTTCAATAAGTATATATGGTTATGTGTGTCAGTCGTATACACCGTTAGACGAGGCAAAGGTGAACGTGAAAGTTGTCGTGGGTGTGAATTCGATTCCCGGGCAGGGTTATCGATTTGTTTTTGTGTCGATATGTCTATATTTAGAATATCCAATTATAGGAGGATTAGATCGTCTATAATTGCTGGTTTGATTCCAATGAAACTTTTTATGTTTATAATTAACATCATCAGCATATCAGATCATATACGTCCCCACCAAAAAGCACGAGCTTACCCGTAAAGGGGTAAAGGCCTTAGTCGTCCACGCAGGCCCAGTGCGGATTGGCCGACTACACGCACAATCTTTGAATTTCTTCGTAGGCGTGCGCAGGTTTCCTCACGATGTTTTCCTTCACCGTAAGAGCGTCGGATAAACGTACATATAAATTTCGAAAATACGAAAATACGTGGCGGGATTTGAACTTGCGCCCTCAAAATCGGGAAGCAAATTATTATTGACTCGATAAAGGTATTTGTTAGCAGATGGATGTTAACTGCTAGGTATCAGTCCGTATTAAAATTATTAGGTGAGGCCTTCGATCAGCAGACATTTAGGCTGTTTTGATATAGATGAGTAATAAAAGTATATAATATAAAAAATAATAATATTTTTTATATGATAACTAAACGGGACGGTCAGTGCGCTAACCTGGTGGTAAGCGCACTGACCGTCCCGCCAGGTAAGGTACGCCTGACCATGAGAAATGCAGTGTTGAAGAAAATCAATAACAGTAGGTGGTCATTATTTCCAACAACACTACTCTGCGCCCGTCACCCAAGACCACAGTTCGGTCTCTTATACCCGGGTTTTACTAGACTCCTATGTTGGACTCCCAGATTCATTCACCTAACATACCTTCACTTGTTTGTGGTGCATCCTGCTGAACAGCCTCTAGGTAGTTTATGGACTTCTAGTACCTATAATAATAAGTTGAACAATCGTCAGTAAGTATTATATGTTATATTAATATCCAGTAGACGATTTCACGGGCATAGATTGTAAAAGATTAAAGTCACGTCACTTTGGACACCAATACCCACACTTACTAACGAAAAATAATAATTAAAATACGATATAAGCAAAGAGTACATCCTAAAATGGATATATAATGTAAGAAAAAGAAATAGAAAATTAGATTAAAACTGTACTTAATTTGTGCAAACTGTGTAGAGTAACTCAGAAAGTATGCAAAAACAAAACAACCAGTATAATTTAGAAAATAAGGATATATTTTAAAAGTAAAGAAAGTAAAAAAGATAATAAAAGAAAATAAAAAAAAAAAAAAACAATTATATTTTACAAAAAAAAAGAAATAGAAAGGATAAAGCAATAAAAAAGTCTCTGACCACCAGATCAGGGGGATAAGGAGAAAAAAAAAATCAACTTTATATTTCTTACTACTGTTGTTAGTCGCAGAGCTTTAAGGCTGAGAGCCATCTGCGCCCGCCAATTGCCCGGTGAAGCTGTAAAGGCCATCTGCGGCCAGCAGTAGCTAGTTTGAATAAAAAGCATTTTCACCTTTACCAACAAATGGCTAGAACTGATGGCTTAACGACCCCAAAGGGCCTCCCCGATATGAACTCAAACCTCAGTTTAGGTAACCTAGTAAATTCTTAGAGAGAGAAGCGGCCCGGCAAGTTTAGAGACTGAGCAAACTTAAATAACGATACAACGATAACCAAATTATATAACGATCCATGACTACGGGTCATAGACCACGCATAGATATGGGGAGAGACTAGTAAAGTAGCTCTGCAATCCAAAATAGAGCTAGTGAGTAATTTTTATACATACAGTTTTCCAACCTTATCTCGCATTAAAATCAAGATCATTATTGTTTTCCGTTAATTCTTCTCGCTCTTGATTTTGTAACATAAAATTTGGTAATTATTTACTGAATAAATTACATATATTACGGTCAAGATAGCGGTACACAGTATCAAATCGTTGAGATTACAAAGTTTTAAGGCTTTAACGTTTATTCTTCAATGATATTTCACACGCACAACTTTTATGCTATACAGTATTAGTTTTTCAAATTATCTTCATGTTGGGTAATTAATTTTTAAGTCAATTAATGTCTGTTTGTATTGGTCTGATTGTCTTCAATCTATACTAATATTATAAAGCTGAAGAGTTTGTTTGTTTGTTTGAACGCGCTAATCTCAGGAACTACTGGTCCGATTTGAAAAATTCTTTCAGTGTTAGAGGAAGGCTATAGGCTATATATCATCACGCTACAAGCAATAGAAGCGGAGCAGCAATGAAGAATATTTCAAAATCCGGGGGGAAATTTTCTTACTTGGAGATTCCGCTGCGTACGCTGCGTAAACGGTTAAAGTTTTGCAAAAGTCATGTATGAGAGTATTGTTACCCTTTTAAAGGTCTACAAAAAAGTCCGCGACAGCATATGTCTATCTTTTAAGGTTAGCTCCCTATAACATATTTTTCTTGCTAAAATTTTTTTCTAAAATAATGCATCAGTTTGTGAAGCTATTTTCATAAATATGATATCAATCCAAATAAAAATATTATCCAAATAAATACTTTATTTATCACAAGTATTTCAATTTTAACAAAATTGACCTTTACATCATTCAATTTGAATGAATATCTTATGAGATATTGCAGTTTTAACTCACCTATATAAACGAAGTAGCGGGTTAAAGAGAGCATTAGGCCAAAGTAACTATTCCACGCGGACGAAGTCGCACGCAAAAGCTAGTGTATAATAAATAAATAATTTACTAGGTAGTAACTAGTAACAACTTTGACTCGGTACTTAGTCTAGGAAGGTATACCGCAGTGCCACATATCGCCCCGTGTAATAGAAGTGTTTAGCACTTCTATGTTTCGTGAGGGAAAGGTAGGGAGGAAGGTTAGTGAAATTACCGGGTATAGGAGACCTAACATCTGTTGTCTCGGGTGACGGGTACAGTGCGGCATTGATGGAGAATAAAAACTGTCTATCTGTTGTCTCAATCAATGCCACTTACCATCAGGAAAACGTCATGACCGTTTTGTATACTTGTTACAAAAAAAATATGCTTTATTACTCACTAAAGTTTACAATCTTGTGGTGAGAGTGCTCCTGTAAGTTATTGTATACTTGTATAGGAGTGTCTCACTTTGGCCTTAGTGCTAGGTACATTGAGGTCTATGGTATGTGCAATGTGCATGGTGAGTATCAGTACTTTATCCTAACTAAGTAAGATAGGTTTTGTGTTAACAGATAGGCAGATAAATATTTGAAAAAAAAATTTTTGCAGAATGTACCGTTTATTTATGTCATATGAATGAAGAAAACAACGATTTTTTTACAAACAAAAACTCCAGTTTTATTTGTATGAATAGATAACAATCAAACTATTATTAACCTTTAGGTTTTAAAATATCGATTTGGCTATGGTATTGAAAACAAGGTATAGCAAAAATATTTATCATGATTTTCTAACGCGTTGATGTCTTTTTTAAAGTAATGTGGTAATGTGAGATTTCAGTTGATTTTTGTTGATTACTTGGAAAATTAGTAAATATAATAGTATTCTGGGTAAAGTTTTTGTCTGGAAAGAGGTAAATTAACGTAAGAATATTAAGGATTTAGCTCGGGGTCAAAATATAAAATAATATTTAAAAAAAAATCTGTGAATATATCGCCCCATAGCTACACTGTGCGGTACGGCCTGTGCGCAGCAGTGGGCCGTTATAGGCTGATTATTATGATGATATGTCTACAATAAATATATATAAATATATTTATCTATTGTATATTACCTACCTATAATACAGCTTCACTGCGTGAATATTGGTGGACATTTATCTACAGGAAACTAACTCATGAATACTCAACGTGGTTAAATTATTATGCATCATCAGCTCATTTTACCTTTTCACCGACGGGCACAAACTTACTCGTATAGGTATAGGCCTTAGTCGTCCACGCGGCCGCAATGTAATTTGGCCGACTTCACACACACCCTTAGAATTTCTTCAAGGCTTGCGTAGGTTTTCTCTCGATGTTATAATGTACGTTTACCCGAAGGTACGTGGCGGGATTTAAACCTGCTGTGTCTGATACAAATAAACTATTTATCTGTCTACTATTCAAAGTAGGATATGATCTGACATTAAATTAATCCCTACTGGAGGTTAAACCAGCCTGCAAACTGGCTTCTAACTGTACAACCTTAACAGGCTCTCGGAACGGGTCTGATGGCATTCTAAAGGCAAAGGCTAGGACTTCCTCGTGGTAATTGGAACTGGCAGTTGTTTAGCTGGCTACCATAAACATTTCACTTGAAATTATGCTAATGGGGGCAAATGAACAAACGCCTCTTCTGTTGTTAAATAACACTCCCATCCATAGGTCGCTGGTTCATATCCGGCTCGAAGGAAAATAGAAAATATGTGGAGACAAAGAATACTCGACTTATGCAGCGAAACAACTCTTGTTGAATCAAAAATAATATATTATAAGAAGAAAACACGTCTGCCATTTACAAATAGTGAAAGAGAAGAGAAACATAAAACAATCAATTAATCATATCCTTTTAACATTTGACGTCCTTGTCATAAAAGAGGTTGCATATTTAACAGTAATCAGAGCATAATGCAGGGGTGTTTTAATGAGAATACGTTATTTTTAAAGTCGCCAAGTCTTATCGCTTAGGAAACATTTTCGGCGGCAAGTTTTTCAAAAATTTTGTCGGTCGTGGTACAAAAATATGAGAAAAACGTATAACACGTGGATAAGCTTAGTTATTTAAATTTTCAGTGTTATATTTCATATATTTTTAGGGCTTCACGGTGTAGAAGTATAATAATATGCGTTGCATATCTCGATTGAGATTACCGAAGGCCCGAAACCACCTTAGGCCCCAAACCCCCTTTCGAAAGGGGAAACTGTTGCTTTTCCTTGTTTCAAGCAACGCAATTACTTGCGTTGTTTGTTATTGACAACACACTCGTTGAGTTGCGAATATCCATAATTGGTGGTATAACTTAGCATCAGGTAAGCTTGAAATGAAATGAAAAGTGTTTATTCAGTTTAGGTCCTTAAAGCGGTTGAATTTATTACTTCCATGGGTTCTTCATCCAAAATGATGATAGTATCTATCTGCCTTACATTAGACATTGTGAACTTAATACATTTAGTTTTCTTAGAGTTAAGAAGTAAATTATTGGTCGTAAACTAATGTAATACCTGAGAAAGTGTACTATTTACATCGTCAAAGAATTATTTTGTCTGTCCACGTTAAATATAATAGATGTATCATCAGCAAATGGGCGTAGCCACACTGGGGAAGGCAGGGCCGCTTGCCCCACCCTGGCTCTAACATATTTGAACAAAAAAAAATACCGGGGGAAAGGGGGATAGGTTCACTGTTGCCCCACCCTGAGCCCAAGACTGGCTACGCTCATGGGTCTGTTTGTTTGTGTTCATTCATTTGAATTTTATTAGAAATTTAAAAATCTTTAACCCCAATCGTTGAGATTATACTAAAATTCTTCACTATGACAAAGGAAGCGTTAGATCGAGCGAACTATCACGGGTAGCCAAAATATTCACATTTTTAAAGAATACTTGTACTGTTTTTCATTATTAGGTATACATATATGTTTTTAACATTGCATTTCTTCTTTACAGGCACCATAAAATGAGTCAGTCATAGTGCCGTGCCACCTCACCATGGGCCCTCCCCTCAGCACGTGGCCCTTCGCCGAGCCGCCCCGTCGTGAAGGCAGCGACGGAAGCCTCACCCTACTTCGGCTCGCGGACAACTTCAGGGCGCTGTGTTTGAACTTCACATTTGCACTGCTTATCGTGCAAGTGTTGTTTAGTTTGAATTCCGTCACCGCTGGCCCGGTTATACTTAACCTGGATTATGTACAAGGTAATATATGTTTTGATCATGATATTTAACCTTAAATTAAGATACTCATTATGACCTTATAATGAGAACTATGTAAAACCCCTTTTTTAAAATTAGTAACTACACGAGTTTCTTGCCGGAGTCTTCTGGTTAGATAGCAACTCTCTGAACCAGTGGTAGATTCATTAAAAATAACTTCTTGATTTTGACGATTCAAAATAGTCATTTAATGGTCAGAGGTTGGTCCGTGTGGAAGGCTTTCGTTCAGCAGTAGACATACTGGGCTGTAATGATAACTGAAGTCAGATGACTTACAATTAGACAGATGGCTTGAAATTACCGAATACATACTAGCTTATGCTCATAATTTTCGTGGAATTAAAATATTCGAAGTATATTGATAAAATAGAGTGTCGGTGGCACAATGGCGTGCACTGTTGCATTACGGGAAGGCGTAGGTTCAAATCAAGCCACGTACCAATGTGTTTTCAAATTTTCAAAATTATGTACGTTGTCCGACGCTGTTACGGTGAAGGAAAACACCGTGAGGAAACCTGCGCACGACTGCGAAGAGTTTCAAAGGTTGTGCATGAAGCTGGCCAATCCGTCCTGGACCTGCGTGGACTAATGCTTATACACCCTGTACGGGTAGGCTGGTGCGTACCTCCCGGTGGAGACGTTTCATTGACTGATGATGATGATGATTTATAAAATAGTACAAAAAAATATTATAGGTAACTGTAGAGGTTCATCAATCCTTTACGAAGATTTTGCGTGAACAAACAACATACACAAAATATCCTCACAAAATACTTACTCTCTTACAGAACAGTTATTTCATTCCTCACAAACATTTAGATATTTCGATTGCATTAAGCCTGGACAATTCAACGACCAAAGACAAAAAATCAAATAACAAACGTTACGTTTATGTGTTTTTAACGTGACTTTTCGTTTTGTCAAAGTTCACGTGCAAAGACAACGGTAACTTCGTGGACTAGTGGTTGGAGGCTGTATTTATTTATCTATTTCGGTACATGAATGAGCTTTTCTCAGCTATTTAATATTTACGATTAAATCAAATACCAACTTATTTAATACTAAAAGTCTTGTTTCGACATGCGAAGGGTCGCAGGTAGAGGCTGGATAAGAAAAGCCGGGGAGCGGGATATCTAGCACAAAATGGGGGAGACCTATGTCCAGCAGTGGACTGCGGTAGGTTGAAGTGAGACAGAGAGTCTTATTTTCAGAAAGAAAGTTTGTACATTCAGTTAACTTATCCTCATGAAGCTTAGCTTCAATCATGACGGCCAGGGTTTTAGGGACCTTTAGTGGTTAACAGTTTTTTTGTGTGGTCATAAAGTGTACAGGATGGTCAGGACACTCACCTGATGGTAAGTGATACGCCTGACCATGACAGAGCGGCATTGAATGAGATCAACAATTGTTGACAGTTATTATCAATCAATGCCGCACTGTGCCCGACACCCGAGACAACAGATGTTAGGTCTCTTATACCCGGTAATTTTACATGCATTGATACAATGAAATATAAATATATGATTTTGTTTAGTGCAGTAGTTTCAGAGGTATATATACATATACATTCTACTTTCATTGTGACAAATTGATTTGTTCCGCTTATGTTTTCGTCACTTTCATAGAGTCAGAAGTGAGAGTAGAAAACGAACGTTCGAAAAGTCCAATTGTTGTCTCTTCTTTAGTCTTTGGTTACAAAGAAAGTATTTACAAAAGGCTTTGGACGTATTTATTTAAACGTGTGTTTAGTCAAAATTGTACAAAGGTCCCACTGAAAGTTTGTTTAACAAGACGTTAAGGAAATAGGGACCTCTTAAGGACGTTGGATACAAATCTACGTATAGGTCCAAATAATCAAATCACTAAAAGTGACTTTGTTTTATAGTATGTAGTGATGTTATTTATGGCTCTGTTGACAGATGCGAGCCAAATGTGTTAATATGTTTTGGTTTCCATACAAAAACGAATTTTGACACACTTTTGTTGTTAGCGCGACTATCCGTATTTTTATACGTCCACGCTATGACGTCACGTTATGTTGAACGCTATAACAGAACTCGATGTCCATAAGAGCTTAAATTATCAATAATCTAACTAGATGTACAAACTCGTGAAAATATCATTTAGCAAATTTCTGGGTCTCTGACACATACGTTAACTTATTCTTATATTTAAGACAGGTTATTTATGTCTTAAATATAACAATAAGTTAAGTTAAGAGCGTCGGTGGCTCAATGGTGCGGACTGTCGCCTTCCTACCGGGAGGACTGAGGTTCAAATCCCGACACGTACCAATGTATTTTCGAAATTTCGAAATTATATGCACGTGATTCGACGCTCTTACGGTTTAGGGAAACATCGTGAGGAAACCTTCATGCACACCTGCGAAGAGATTCGAAGGTTGTGTGTGAAGTCGCCCAATCCGCACTGGGCCCGCGTGGACGACTAAGGCCTAATCACCCTATACGGGTAGGCTCGTGCCCCTCGGTGGGGACGTTTAATGAGCTGATGATGATGAAAGTTATTTATTAAAGTTTGACCTTTACTTTTTGGTTTTTCTTCTCCTTAGAGGAGAAGAAAAATGGGCATCGAGTTGATAACTCCTCTCCGGACTTCTTCTCAACGAGTTTCGAGAGAGCTCGTTGGTGGTTCTGTGATTCGGCTGTACGGAATGCTGGGCCGTCCTCAGCGCGGTCTAACCTACCGGGTGGGACCCATGGGAATTTTGACCTTAACGCGTCATTTAAAGGATACAAAATGAAAAGCACGAGCATATGTCACTTTGACATGTAGCGATGTGATTGTGAATGAAAATTTGGCGCAACTGACGTGATGAACAAAATTTTGCCGCTGACTCTCTTTGAGTGAGATTGTGCAACTTGTCAGTTTTTTTTGTTTATCAAGTGTACAATAAGTCATGAGTCAAGTTTCGGCAAGTTAGGGCAGGCTCGACCGGATACCACGGCCTTACTGAAAACCGGCGTCACATGCAAAGGTTGTGTTTCGCCGAGTAAGTAAAATTACTGAATGTCTAACTCTTCTTCCAGTTATATATAATATTATAATATGCTTTTTCTTTTTTCTCCGTTTTTAAAAGATGGCAATGCTCTCTTTGCTTCTTTGAAGTTGCCAGATTCGGCACTTACTGTCGGCACGGCACTTAATATTATTAATTATTATTATAATAATATTAATTATGTAACTTATTATGTAGCCATGTGTGAGAGAATCGGTGGCTCATTGGTGTAAACTGTTTCCTTCCGATCTGGAGGGCGCAGGTACAAATCCCGCCACATACCAATGTTTTTTTCGAATTATCGAAATTATATGCACGAGATTCAAAGGCTGTGCGTGAAGTCGGACAATTCGCCCTAGACTTGTGTGGACGACTAAGGCCTATACACCCTTACGGTAGCTCGTGCCCCTAGGTGTAGGGACGTACAATTAGCTGATGATGTGGGATGGAAGAGTGACTTAAAATGATTTTAAAAACTTACCTATCTTATTATTATAAGGTATAAGCGATCTTAAGAACACTTCCTATTGTATATTTGATGAAAAACACAGGGATTCATAGCAATATTCTCAGGTGTAGTTCAGCAAACGGCTGGTCGAAATTGGGTCACCCATCCAAGTTTGCATGGCATGTGTTTACTCATTCACGCATGACCAGTCCGGGTAAGTGAAAGTGCGACCTGCCTAAGACTAGCCTAGTTGCTACGCGGACGGCATTGGAGAATTCCGATGTCACAGTGACTTATTTCGATGGTGTAGAGTTCACAATACTATCTCGATATTAAACGTGATGTTGTGTGTTAAGTTTGGCAAAGCCACAATGGGCCCGCGTGGGACTAAGGCCTATAACCTATGCGGGTAGGCTCGTGCCCTCGATGGGGACGTTTAATGAGCTGATGATGAGTGTTTTTTGTTTAATTACGTTTTTTTTATTTACTGAAGTTTGTTATAATAGTTCATGACTATAAATATTTACTTACTTACTTTCAAAGGTAAAATTGGAAATCTTTGTAACAAATCCTAACTTAGCCATGTGCCACAGTTAAAGCTTACCGAAAGTATGTCAGGGGGACGCCCCTTTTAACCTTGTGTTGTTGAACGGACTAGATGAGCTTAAGGGTGTCAACATGACGAAATGATGAATATTTATTCCGAAACCAAGTAATTATCCATCACGGATTTGTAGAACCATTTGCCATTACGAGTAGAACGTTTAACCTTGAGCTAATGACGGCTAAATAATAATTAATAATAAATTAATATCCACTGACATTCACACAGCGCCATCTAGCCCCAGTTAGGTGAAGCTTGTATCCGGGAACTAAACAACTGATAAACATACTCTTATATATTTTTAAATACATACTATTTTACATAGATAACAACCAGACCAATACAAACAGATATGTTCCTGCACACAAATATTTGTATTGCCCGGGGATCGAACCCGGAACTCTTGATGTAAGAGGTGACATCCCAACCAATAACAGCACATGGATCGTCAAATAAAAAAGCATATGTTAGTAGCCCTAGTCTTTATTGACGAATGTCCAAAAACTAGTTTCGGTACCGTCCAGTTTCTAATAGTCCGTTATAACATGTGGTAAATGACAGGTTGTGACATCACAAGATGGCTGCCGCTCTGACTAGTTGTAATTGGGACTTTAGGGGCCGCTATATCACAGGTTACTTGCGGCGGACAACGCGCTTAAGACACAATACACGCAACACTTCAACACCGAGATTCCCGCCGGCGAGGGCCTTCATCGCGAGTCCCTGTAGGTTCGACCAGTCCCCAATCGAGTTACCGGCACGTGCCCGGTCGCTTTTCTCCCTAACATATACTAGGCTACCTAGCCCCCTGTAACGCCCTAAGCTCAGGTTCGCGTGTCATTCTAAGGCCTGGATTCTAGAAAGAGACTCATCGTTGATCTTTACTTAAATTAAGTCAGAAATGGAATAGCGACAAAAACAATAAAAAACGTAAATAGGTTAAAATATATAAAATCTACCTTTTCAAATTGACGTTCCAATCAAAGCAATTTAAAAAACAATTTAAAAAAAAGAATGCCACCTATTTCTCAAACATAAAAACAAACTTCATTCACATATTAAAACCTCATTTGTACAAAAACTTAAAGTGAAAACGGATGGAGACGTACAAACACGTCACTCGGGTTACTGACCTACATGTTATGACAACATTAGGCAACCATGATTACGGATTTTTAATAACTCAGAAAGTTAATGACTCATAAATGGGATGAATAGTTTTGTGTATATGTTACCGGCAATCTGTATAATCCGGTATTGTATACATTACCTAGGCAATGTATAGAATACCTAAGGCGACTAGGTAATTTATGAAATTTTATAGAGCGTCGGTGGCTCAATGGTGTAGACTGTTGCCCTCCTACCGGGAGGGCTGAGGTTTAAATCCCGCCACGTACCAATGTGTTTTCGAATTTTCGAAAATAAATGTAAGTTATCTGACGCTCCTACGTTGAAGAAAAACATCGTGAGAAAACCTGCGCACGCCTGCGAAGAGATTCAAAGGTTGTGCGTGAAATCTTCCAATCCGCATTGGACCCGCGTGGGCGACTAAAGCCTAATCACCCTATACGAGTAGGCTCGTGCCCCTTGGTGGGGACGTTTAATGAGCTGATGATGATACATTGCCTAGGCATTTTATACAATACCCAATACACTGCCGGTAATGTATGTAAAGACGAGAGCCTGGAAGGAGCGACATGCGTGCGGACAGGTTAAAGACCAAATTCTCAGATTAAATAAAGATTTATGAACATGATGGACCATTGAATCCTGCAATGTTGTGCTGTGTTTTGTGTTGTGTACCCGTACGGGTACGATGTAAGCTCAGCTGCGTATGTTAATACTAACATACGCAACTGAGACTGTTAGAGGAACCGAAATCCCAATAAAATGAATTTATTTTTCCCATAGCTAAACCCCAGCACTCTATCCTGTCAGTGCGCAGCAACTGAGGGCGGTCGCTCATTTATCGCTAAACAAACACTACTAAAACAAACTGTCTGACAATCAAATAAAATCATATCATCAATGTGTCCCTAGACCTTAACACTGTGTAGTGTGTGACGCGCCTCTCCAATTACTTCCTGGCAGTTTGAAGCTAATCCATGCTCTTCTACTTTCTATTCTGGACGCCTCTGAATGCTCGGTTGGTTTTCATGGACACCCGGCAGCCATCAATACTCTTCAGACTGCATACTTCCACATGGCTGCATATTGCACCTGGCAGCTTACACCACTCCTTTGGGCTGCATCTGCTTAAAGCTGAATTCAGCGCCCGGCAGCCAGCACCAACAATTGTCTTTTTTTATTATAGTTCCAATAGACCGGTGCTGCAATGAGGTAGCACTGGCAGGATCGCCATGTGAGGTTGTGACCAGTTGATGTAAATAAAAGAGTACTTTGTTTAATGACGATGTATTAATATGTCTCCAATTGCTTATGACTACGCTTATATATAACTTACAACTATCTATGTGTGGAGAGGCGCATCACACACTACAACTGCATTGTCATGGGCAGGCGCAATCATTATTTTTTAATTAAATTAAAAATATGCATATTGATTTTAATATATCGTCGTCAAAATATTTATAAAACATGCACACACATTTATACTATCATCGTAAATGAAACAAAACTAACTTTGACAACAAACTAGGTAACAACTAGTAAATAGCTGTAGCCGAAAATCAGTGGTTTGCCTATGGTAAACCTATCGCTGAGCTGAATAAAAAAATGGTTGCACATTTTTTTATTCAGCTCAGCGATAGGTTCGTCATCATCATCACCATTTCGACTTATCAAGGTTAAATATAGTCCTCCAAGATGGCAGTCATTAGTTCCGCATGGAATGCAGAACAGCAGATCACGTTGCCACTTTAACTGTCATTGGTGGGCCAAAAATGTGGGCCTGATTAGGGCAGGCTCTCACTTAAATTTCGCATAGTTATTAAAACTCCCCAATAATAAAACATACAAAAAACATCTTTATTCTTGTATTTTTTTTCCAAGATACTTAAATCATTCTCTTTTTTTCCAGGTCCCGTGCCGCTAGCTAGAAACATAAGACATCTGCCATGCATATCCAGAAGAACAGGACAGGAAGGCCTCTGCATGTTCGCCATAGACTGCCTCAAAGCGAACGGCTCTCATCTCGGTACTTGCATCGACAGATTCTACTTCGGATCCTGCTGTCAAATACCAGACAAAACTATTCTCCCCCAAATAATTGGTAACAACATCGAAGACAACAGTATAGACAGCGCAAACTTCGTCCATCCACAAACTGAAGATAAGATTCAAAGTACAGTGAGCAAAATACCAGACATATTCCCTTCTAGAAAGACAACAACGGAGAAACCAAAAGAGTCCACTGTAACCGAGAAATCAGATACAGTACAAGATAGAACAGAGTCTGTTGATTTAGAAACTAAATCCGATGACAATAACACAATTGATAATGTCGTTAAAGAAACAACAATTGAAAGTACAACAAAGAGTAGCACAAAAGAAATGGTAACAGAAGTTCCAATCAAACTGTCGACATTCCAAACTGTATCGGGCGATATCAGCAATTTGGTGACTGAGGAACCGAAAAAAGAAACTGTTGAAGATGAGAAAACCACACAACCAGTAACAACGACTACAAAGAAACCGACAAAACCAACGACTAGGAAACCTACCAAGCCGTCTTACAAGCCAAGACCAACTTATAGACCGACAAACTTTAGCAGGCCAACATATGCGCAACTACGACCAAACCTAGACCCACTAAACCGCCACTGATCTTCAATATAACGAGAAAACCACCATACAGACTGCCTCCGAAGAGAAATACCACCAAAAAGCCGTTGCCATCTCCACCTAGATTGAACATAACAATTATACCTCAGTCTACTAGCACTAGACCTATATTTACGAGACCGTTGACAACATCAATAACTTATATTAACACAACCGTCGCAAGTGAAGAGAAAGTTACAACAACAACAGCGACATCATCAACAACAACACTTCGACGACAACAACGACAGCGACACCATCAACAACTACTACTTCAACGACACAACAACAACCACTACAACAGAAAAACCAATAACAACAGAAATCATAACTGAAACGGCTGAGACGGCAACAGAAACCATACTATTAACATCGACCCTAGAAATGGCGGAGAAAATAACAGAAGCAATAACAACAACAGAAGCTGTTTCATCTGAAACTGTACCATCTTCTTCGAAATTGCCGTCGAGTTCACCAGAACCTGTTCCTTCGTCAGAACAACCTGGAACTTCGCAGTCGTCCGATACTTTGCCTTTAGAAGGGCCTCTTCAAGAAACATCGTCAGAAACTCTACCAACGGAGTCAGTCAATGAAACTACAGCCCCTGTCACGGAAAAAGAACCATAAGACCAGCGACGGAAGCAGATATTCCTGCGGCTACGACTGTGGTGTCCACGGAATATCCACCGCTCGTGACGTGGTCTACTATCGATGCTGGAACCAAGGCTCCTGAGAACATCACCACTCCTGCATCTGATGGTAAGTTGTATTATTAGTACTACCTATTGTTTATTCATATTATTATTGTTGTTACCGACATAGCCCGCCGGATCAGCAAGTTGAAGTGGCAGTGGCTGGTCACGTATGTCGCAGAACCGATGGCCGTTGGAGCAGACGAGTTCTGGAGTGGAGACCGCGTCTCGGCAAGCGTAGCGTAGGACGCCCCGGCCCGATGGACCGACTGCGAAAGGTCGCTGGTGGAGGTGGATGAGGAAAGCGGAGGACCGGATATCTGGCGCGAAATGGGGAGACCTATGTCCAGCAGTGGACTGCGATAGGTTGAATAGGATAGGATTGTTTATTCTAGTTTCTACTGGTATTTTGTTTAATGTGATATCAGGATTTCATTAAATATAATGAGGAGGAGATATCTGATGCCGATGGACCGACGACTTGCAAAAGGTACCTGTTGGAGGCTGGATGAGAAAAGCGGTGGTCGGGATATCTGGCGCAAAATGGGGGAGACTTATGTCCATCTGTGGACTATGATAGGTTGAAGAGAGAGAGAGAGATATCTGTGTCATGATACAAACTGTCACCAAGCCCCAGGGCCAAAAAACATGATACTTATAGGTACCTAAGTAACAGGAATCGAGGTCGTCAAATATCTTATACAACAGATATATGTATAACTTTTGGTGATTTGATGCGAATAACGCCTATGTTATGTATATAGCAATGAATACCAAACTTATAACCACAGGCGTTATTAAGATTAAGTTACGCTATATAATATTGGTTTATTAGTGTCCGTTAGAAAAAAGGCCATCTAAAGACTCTCTTAGTCAAAATTAAAAGGTCTTAATTCAATTTATGTCCATATTAGAACACTTATGAATGTCAAATGAAGCTACCGCTGGTTCGGACTGTATTTTTCTACTGAGAAGAATTTTAGTAGTTACTCTAATGATGAGGATCTTATTACTGAGGCCGTAGTACTGTGAACATAGGCTGTAAAAGTAATTAGTTTTAAACCGTTGTGTTTTACTTATAAATGTGTTCCTACTTTTGAGGATAGATGGCGCTGTGTGAATGTCCGTGGAAATTAATTCATATTAATCTCGATTAAGGAAAACGCTTATTTTCGTGTCTGATTTCGGTCATTGGTCTGATTCAATTTATACGACTCATGCTAACTTATTAAAATTTTTACTGCGTAAAAAAACAAAGAGGTAGAAATACTTAAATACCTATGGTAAAGTTGTCTGGGAGTTAGCTTGATCACTGCATGATCAGGGGGTCGTGGGGAAACCGCATAGTGAATTTTTTTTATGCGATTTTCCTAGTTTGGTGAGGATAAAGCCGGCTGAATCACCTGGGGGTTACCGCAATCTCTTAAAACAGTATTGTTATAATGATACGTCAGCCTTTTTGTACCAGATAAGGCGAAGTAATATTATTGTAACACTGTTTTAAGAGATGGCGGCAACCCACCTGGTCAACCGGAAAGAAAGATGATACTGCCTTTGTAGGACACTCGCAATGGACCCAAGTAGTGGGTACGGCCTTCATCCTTATAACTATGATGTGTCAAAGGCTGATAATGATGATATTATTATGTAAAACACAGTAAACCTAGCTTTGAATCACGTAGCTGACTCGTTCCTTTAGTCGTAGTAAAACTATTCTAATTTCTATCCTCTATCCATGTCGACATGTTGAAGTGTTGGCCACCTTCAACCCCTTCGGGCTCAACTATGGATAAAATGGACGCCTTTTATCGATATAAACTGCTGTCCACATTTAACACTAAGGGGTCTAACATGGACTAAAGTGGCAGCCCCAAGTCAATCCTCATTTTTATTAAACTGTTTATACTCGTTTACCCTAATAAAATACTCTACCGGAAAATGACCAATATCGATTTCCTACAAGCAAGATCAATAGTCAAATCGACTATGATTCATCGAATACAGAAAACCATTTCGAATCAACAAACGAAGCGGGTCGTGTTTGTCCTTATGAATATTAATTAGTGCAAAATAAACTTTCACACCGCGTATTTTGTCTACTAGAGTTCGCCCGTGACTTCGTCTGCTATTTTATTTTTAGATACACTTTTTTGCATCAGGGTTTTACTTCAAAAGATATAATTAATTAAATTGCAAGCTAGACCCCCAAACAGATGGACCGATGGCTTAGTCAAGGTAGCGGGGAGCAGATGGATTTCGGTCTACAAAATGTAAAGCAAATTTTTATTTGATTCCTTAAGCAGTTCAGACTTCAATGTATGAAGCATTGACATTCGTATCCTCTGTGATCATCTGCATGCTCAGGCTTGAAGGTTGCATCGGATGGTACCCTGTTAGCAAGATTTGCAGCAATGTCTGTGTTGACCAAAGAAAAATAACTAAAAATAACTGAAAGTGTAACATTCACCCCAATTCAAAGACACTCTAGGTGACTCAACTTTGTGTATTTCTGCATACTCCACGAAGAACTTGAAGGAAGCATCGAATGGCGCCATCAGTATCTTAGCGCTGCCCTTTAACAGCATGTTTTACCTAAAAGTGTCGTCGTTTTTCATTTCAATTTTCTTGTTTCATTTAATCAGTCTAAATATATCACTTGAGTTAAGACTAACAGACAACTAAGAGGCTTTGTTGTCAGTATTTAGATATTTTTAAAATAACAAGTACAAAACGCAAGCTACGCCACTGGGTGTCATAGCTATGGCCCGTTAGTATATTGTGATTAACTATTTGACTGCTAGGAATCCAGTGACGCCAACGGGTTAAACTGTTGACTTGAAGTAAAAACGCAACACACACAGAGACAGAGTAACCTTTTCACGTATAATATTATGGACGAATGATTCATGCGAAGCACAGGTTGACTCGGCGTGAGTCAATTGAATAACTGTCCAATGAGTCGATCGAATATCACTTGTCTCGTAACAACTTTGGGCAATTAACCGTATCTATAGATACTTATATATAAAGCTGAAGAGTTTGTTTGTTGTATGTTTGTTTGTTTGATCGCGCTTATCTCTTGAACTACTGGTCCGATTAGAAAAATTATATCAGCGTTAGATAGCCTCTTTATCGAGGAAGGTTAAAGGCTATGTATTAAGTTCAAACAATAGAAGTGGGGCAGCAAAAATAATCTTTCGAAATCGGGGATTCATTTTCCTACCGAGAGTTTCCATATATTTTATATCGATTAATGATATGTGACGTCATTGCTCACAGTGGCGTAACAATAGGGTGGCAGGGCTGGCAAAATACCACGGGCCCTAAGCTCAAGAGGACTCAGGCCCGAGAGGCCGCCAGGTCACAAATATTTTTTACATCCTACCAGGGTATTTCATTTTACTTGAAAGGTGTATTTTTTATTATTTTAAGTTTTACTTAAAATCTTAATTAAGACAACTGAAGGCCATAATACAATTTTAACTTCATCGAAGAAAAGATGTTGATTTTTTAGACAAAATATTTTTGGAGCCAAGTACATTCTAGACTCCTTGATGTTAGATGCTCCGACACTTTTAACGTGTAAGCAGTTATAGAATAAGTATTGATATTTTAATGCGAATGCAGGAAACTATAGGATTGGAAGCCTGTCCTCATGATTAGAGCCTTTATCATAATAAATACAAAATTACAATCTAATCGATGTCTCATATAATCGATCAACAGTAAACAAATTCTATAACCCGTTCGACATAACGGTTAGGTGTAATGTCCAGTTAATGTTTCAGTGGGCGTTGATAGTAAAAAACACTTACTGTTTATTGGTAAATATGTAAAGTACGGTACATATATTCTAGAGCAATATGCGGCCGGAGACAATCGTGGAAATGAAATCAGAAAGTTTTCTTTGAGAAAATTGAGTTTTAATGACATAATATACAACAATAATATAAGAGCTTCGGTGGCTCGCTGGGCCCGCGTGGACTACTAAGGCCTAATCACCTTTTAAAGGATAGGCTCGGCCATCATAATGAACTGATGCCGATGAAATTTAATAAGGATAGCAAAGTACGTCTAGCGTAAAACTAGTAAGACCTCTGTACGAGTATATAGTGGCTTACAAAAGGTTGAAGTGCAAAACCATGGAAAAACAGCGGAAATGTCTTGACCATAAACAAGCGGATCACGTATCTAGGTTAGTTTATGGGCACGACAAAGCTTAGCTCTCAGTGCGTATTGTCATGTCGTTACTTTGAATCTAGCTCACTTTCCATCATTTGTAATGGACGCCTCTTTATTCAAAATTCATGGGCATCATATTGTTAAACCGATAGTCGGGGTCGAAAGGTTCTCGAATAAATCTCGTATCAGCAAGAGCAGCATATATCCACAAAATGGACAGATGACCGGAAGTTAGTCACGGCTAGGGTTGCCACTCGTACTTTATAATAATGAATTGTACGTTATTCAATGTAATTGTGGACTATTGAAAACATTGTGGACTATTGAACAAGTCTAATCTACTTGAAATATGTATTGAAGAATTGTACACCAGTAAATACGACGTAGATATAATTTGCCTGACGGAGCACTTTATGCTGGAAGAAGATAAAACCAACCTTGATATACTTAATTACAAACTAGCAGCTAACTACTCCAGGAAAAAGCGAAGGGGAGGATCGTGCATATTGGTTCGAAATGGAATCGACTTAAACCAATTGATGTATCAAAATTCTGTATAAACTGTGTAATGGAATGCTCTTCTATCGAGCTTATTCACCAAGGTATCATCCTGGTATGTATTTACAGGCCACCAAGTTCTGACATTGATTTGTTTTACTTAAATTGACTGAACTATTAGATACAATTATATTTAAATGTAATAAATTGATTATTTGTGGAGATTTTAATATTAATGTTTTAAATAATAATAGACTGTGTAAAGATTTTACCAATTTACTACTTAGTTATAAGCTTCAATTGCAAATTAATAAGCCTACACGACTTGCTAATATGACTTGTATTGACAACTTCGCTACGAATGTAAAATATTGTAAATGTGAAATAATTGATTTTAATTTATCTGATCACACAACTCAATTACTCAAATGTCCAATTAATAAAAAAACTAAAATACATAACTGGAAAGAGCGTAAACGCGACATGTGCAATGAGAACATCAATAAATTTTCTAAGGCGATAGGAAGTTTAAGCTTTAGTGAATTATATAACCACCAAGACCCAAATGAAGCATATAATTATTTTTATGACACTATACGTATGTTTTACGAACTATGTTTTCCCTATGTAATATTCCATTCAAAAATTAAGAAATCACAAAAGTGGATTACTCGGGGTATTAAAATGTGTAGCAGAAACAAGAGAAAACTACTCTGGCAATACCGCAAATTCCCTAGCATAAAAAATAAAAACGTCTTAAAAACTTACTCAAAACGCCTGAAAAAAATTATCTGTTTAACACAAAAGAGTCAAAACACTCATTATATAAACACAGCCAAAAACAAATCCAAGGCTGTCTGGTCTGTTATTGGTAAAAATAAATATAGTTTACCCCCGGAACCTTTTGACTTAAATTATAACGGGAAAAACCAGTCAAATCCCAATGACATTGTAAATATATTTAATAATTTCTTTGTTGATCAAGTTTTATCAACATCTAAGCTAACGCTACATAGTAACAACAAATATAAATTGCAAAATGGTAACGCTGGCTCTATTTTCATGATGCCTACTAACCCACAGGAAGTATATAAAATAATACTGTCATTAAAAAATACAAAGAGCGTTGGCTATGATGACATAAGTACTTCTGCTTTGAAAAGCTGTGCAGAATATTTAGCAACTCCACTCGCATATATTATTAATTTGTGCCTAAGCCAAGGTGTATTCCCACACGCATTTAAAAATTAATGATTAAACCGGTCCATAAAAAGGGCGATAAGAATAATGTAACTAATTACAGGCCGATCGCTCTAGTATCCGTGATCTCTAAAGTGTTCGAAAGAGTTATTCATTCTAGACTTTATTCATTCCTAGAGAAACATAACGTCTTTTCCAAACATCAATACGGTTTCCGTCGGAATGTTTCTACTAATATGGCCATATATGATCTATTAAATTTAGTTACAGACTCAATTGATAAAAGAGAACACGTATGTGCTCTCTTTATGGATATGTCGAGGGCCTTCGATTATGTTAATCATGAGCTCCTTCTCTACAAGCTCTACCATTATGGAATTCGAGGCGTGACTTTAAAACTGCTTAAATCATATTTGAATAATAGAAAGCAAATCACAGCCATAAAAAGTATATGTAGAGAAACATTAACTGTCCATGAGTATGTATCAAACAGTAGAAATGTAGAGTATGGCATTCCACAAGGAACAATCCTCGGGCCTCTACTCTTTCTTATATATATCAATGACTTGCCGACATGCGTTGAATATCCTATGACCCTATATGCAGATGATAGTACAGTTATAATTAAATGTAAAGATAAATTGACTTATGAATTAGAAATTACTCAGACATTAAATAAAATAATTAATTGGTTAGAATTAAATAATTTAAATATCAATTTAGACAAGACAAAAATAATTAATTTCCGACAATACACTCAGGAACCTGAGGTTACTATAAAAATAGGAAACAAATTAATAGAATGTACCTTTTACTAGATTCCTGGGCATTATACTAGATTACCAGACAAATTGGACTGAACACACGGACGATCTGTGTAAACGCATTAACAAATTCGTCTTTGCCTTAAAAAGTATTACTAGACGCATAAATACAGAGTCCGCCGTAACAGCATATAATGGATACGTTGCGTCCATTATACGATATGGAATACTTTTTGGGGAAATTGTTCAAACAAAAACCAGGTATTTAAAGCCCAGAAAAGGTGTATAAGGGCAATAAAAATATTAGAAAGACGGATAGTTGCAGGCCATACTTTAAAGAGCTTAACATTTTAACTGTCACCTCACTTTACATATACGAAACTGCAACATTTGTACACAAAAACAAACACCTCTTCGCAAAAGTAACATCAGTACCGTCACAAAGAAGTCGTCGTCATGTCCACGACATACTTACACCGACCTGTAGAACTACTTTAAAAAATAAAAGTTTCTTCAATATGGCCCCTAAAATATAATAAATTACCTGAGAAGCTCAAAGAAGCAGATCACATTACATTCAGAAAAAAACTATTACGATTATTACAGGACAGGTCCTACTATGACATGGCTCAGTTTTTCAATGAAAAATTTCATGAACGTTATAATATATAATTTAAACAATTGTCAGACCTTCTAGGATAACCCATTATTTTGTTTTGAATCGATATAATTATTTTATGACATCTTTTTATAATATTTCTTATTTTTCATTGACATTGTTGTATTAAATTATTATAAATTATAGTTATATATAAATTATCTTGTAGGAATTAATTATCCTATAATTTTTGATATGATTAAGTTTGAAATATGACATTAAATTCTAAACTAAATTGTATTTGAATAATTGTTTTAATTTTTTTTTTAAATTATATTTGTATTCAATGTTTTATATTTTAAATTATCATTTTTGCATGCTTAACTTGTTTTCTTTTTCAAATGTTTTTTTTTTTTTTTGGTATAATAATTTGACTGTTAATAATTTTTGATGTGATTAATTTGACGACACAATTTTAAGTTCTATTGTATTATGTTATAATGATTAGAATAATTTTAAATGTAGTTTTTATTGTATTTGATCCGATTTTGATTTGATTTAAATTTATTTTAAGAACATTTGTATGCCATCTCTGGCCAAACATAGAGAACACTTTAACTCATGTTCCACCTTACCTCTGTACCTATGTGACACAAATAAATAATTTGAATTTGAATTTGTACTCTTTATTTTATAGGAAATATAAAGTACGCAAAAATATTTTATTTTGCTTAATTTGATTTTTATTGAAGTTCTTTATACGCAATTTATCGAACAATGTTAAGTGAAGATACTTATTTTAAACAAAATGCAATATTTTTTTTATTTTAAATTATAATTAAAATAAAAATACATGTACTCTATTTTAATACTGTGTACTTTTTTCTTACCTAAAATAATCATTGTATTTTCAATGCACTAATAAAAGGTGACAATACTAGACTTGCGGTAGCTGTAA
Source organism: Leucinodes orbonalis (assembly GCA_019425675.1). Classification (NCBI taxonomy): domain Eukaryota; kingdom Metazoa; phylum Arthropoda; class Insecta; order Lepidoptera; family Crambidae; genus Leucinodes; species Leucinodes orbonalis. The sequence goes on from PQWD01006228.1 coordinate 31,939, forward strand.
ACAGATAACTTATGACCAAGTGGGAGTGAAAGTTACTAGGAAAGTTGATGGGATTTGAACCCACGGCCCCGGATCCCAATACAATAAAATTCAACGCTTTGACCATTAGACCACGGAGTCAGTTATTGGTTCCGTAAATAATGTTATAGTGTTGTAATGATCAGGCATATCACTTACCATACTGGCGAATTCTGGTCGTCCTGTACAGTTTTTTTTGTTATAAAGCAATCAGTACAGTACAAGGGACAGTCGGTTCACTCAACTGATGGTAAGTGACACGCCTGACCACAGACATCCGAATTTACAATTAGACTGGACAAGCCGCCAAGTTTATAGGCAGTCCCAGTGTCGCAATTTCTTTTCGGTTCTTACCTGTGAAAAGGTATTATATTTCTTGGTAAATTTACTGATTCATTGCGATGATGGCATGTTACAATTGCACTGGATGGCATTTTGGGAAAAAAATGTTATTTCTTCTAATATTCGTGCGTCTTGACTCGTCCCACAGAGCGTAAACTGGCAGCCAGTGTATGCTCGTTGAGCTTACATTTGTCGCACTTAAAAACGCGGCTTGCCCCATCTCCTGTATTGGGAAATCTGTGCGCCTGACCATAACAAAATAGTATTGAATAAAAACAGTCACCATATAAAGTAACCATTCTTCGTCAAAATGGATGTTAGGTCTCATATACTTGGTAATTTCACTATCATAATAATGCTTTTCGAACGCTGTTGGGACTGCCTCGGTACTGTAGCGCGTCGGAAATGTTTGTGTAAGTTCGTACGGACGGCTATCATGCAATCCTACGAATAAAGACAGCTGCGTTGCTTAGAAAGGTGAGAGATATTCACAACAGCATTCTAAAAACAATTGCGGAGGATTACTATCCCTCTGTTTTAAATAAAATGGTGTATTCATTAAATAGGTTTAGTACTAACACTAGGTAATAAGTTATTTTAATAATAATTATTATTTTATTTTATTTCAGACCAGGACCATAAGATTAGTAACAATATTCTTACACGTTAGGGTTAGTAAACTACATCTTAAATATTAACAACACACTATGAAATCTGTGAAGTTCTAAGTAAGGTACCCTAATAATGTAATAATCAATTATTAGGAGCACTCAATTACACAAACATATCTAAATAGGTACACAGGTATACAATTTAACATTTAAAACGTAACGGCAATGTGATAGGGCCTGGACTGCATACATATACCACGTTTCTTATTGGGAATGTCCCACCTATCCACGAAAACCCTCAGAATTCAATTAACGCTGTTCCTGAGTCTTGTTAAAACAGAGGCACAACGTTTTCTCATTACAGCAGCAAACCCGTCAATTCGAGCCTCTGCAAACATCGCAGAGGCACTACAGCTTCTAGCATCATATAATACTAATACCGCTATGGATTGCTGGTCCGAAATAAACTAATTATTATTATACTATGCCCTCATCTTGAAACACAAAAATCTTGCGACTTCAACAAATAAAATGGCTCCCACGCTCCCGTATCGGTGACAGGCTACGTGATACCGCCTGACACACTTCTCGTCACGTTCCGACCTCGTTGCACTACAAATGCAATTTTGTAACGAAAACTGTTATCAAGTGACAACTTTAACGGATAATCGGACAGATTTATGAACCAAAATTCTCGTTCTATATTACTAACGCCTTGGTAGGCGTAAGTAATATAGTACGCACGGCTTTTTTTTAATTGACTGCTGCTGTTGGCCGCAAATGGCCTTAACAGCTTTACCGGCATGAGACGAGCGCAGATGGCTCACTTTAAAATTAACAAAACGAGCCTTAGTGCGTCCCAGAGCGGTACTCGAACCTCAGCTTACAAGAACGTTCGGGGTGGGCTGGGTAACCTAGTAAATTTTTGGAGAGGAAAGCGGCCTGGCACACGCTGGTTCGCGACACAGGGAATCGCGACGAAAGACCCGCCGCGCGCCGGTTGGGGGCGGAACCTCGAAAGTCGAGTTGATGATTCGGAAAGCACGATAAATCTATCTGTATAATTGACTTCTAACTAATTAAATTGTTATACGACTTATTATATTGTTTCTAAGTAGTAGACTTAATACTGAGTCGAGTCGAAATGCGGTATGACCACCGCAGTGCTTTCATCGTCCCGTGAAATAGGAGTGTTATGCACTTTTGTGTTTCGGTATGAGGGCATTGTAGCTAGTGAAATTACCGGGTATATTAGACCTATTATCCGTCATCTCGGGTGATGGAAGCAAGTAAGTCACTTTATACAGTAACTGTTTTTCTCCAATACTTATCTGTCACAGTCAGGCGTGTCACTTAGCTTTAGGTGAGCGAACCGACCGTTCTAATCACTATATAACAAAAAAATATCTATAACTAAGATTATGTTTGCAGAAAACTGGTCACCAATAACACCGCCAGAGGGATGGGTGTTAATATCGACAATACCGCCCAAACCTGAAACAACAACCAGTACAACAACGAGCACAACAACAACATCGACGACAACAACACAACACAACAACCAGCAACGATCGCCGAGACGCAGACTGAGAAAATTGAAACAACAGTTGAGACTACTGTTCCCACAACTTTAGCAAGCTCCTCAGAAGAAACAAGCACGCATGCGCAGACTCTTGGTTAGTGTTAATTAGATGTGTACTAAACTTAGATTACATACTAAATTTCAGCCTTCTAGCACTTTAGGAATTAGCCAAACATTTTGATGATCCCATGGTGCCTCGTTCCTAAAGCGCAACGCAAAGGAATAAAACTCTGCGTCCTTAGGTGTTCCTCGATCATTACAACCTGGCCGTCTTCAAGGCACGAGTGAATAGACTATTTCTACGCAGGCATGATTCTCGGCCGCATCATCACTTACCATCAGGTGAGATGGCGGTCAAATGTCTGCTTATAGAAGGTAAAAAAAATCATCAGTGTGTCAGTGACGAAATCGATGTCTCTCTCTTCAACCTATCGCAGTCCACTGCTGGACATAGGTCTCCCTCATGTCTCATCGATGAACTAGATATTAATAAAATCGTTTAACGCTATTCAATTGAGACTGTTTAACCCATTGAACGTCGGGAATCTAGACACAATAGACAATCTATCGTGTCTGGCGCCTTAAGGCGTCGTTGGCGGTCAAAGGGTTAATTAATCTATTATTGACAGCATATCCTGAGAATATCAACAACGAAACACTTCGAGGAAAAGGTAGGTAGTGCCTTGCGCTTCGCTTGGCTCGTCTTGGCCCATCACAGATTATAATTGTGTTGTAAGAATACAATTCCTATTTTTATTCTATAGTTATTCTATAGCAAACGAACAGAAAGTTCAGCTCATCGTAGGTAATACCGCAACCCCTGAGGGGATGAGTGCGTGCGGAGAGGAAGAAGGAAATGTAGGAATGCGGAAGATGGTAGGGCCGGATCAGCCATATAGCAAGAGGAGCAAATGCTACGGGCCCCGCGGATTGAGAGGTCCCGCGCTACAAGTGGAATACTTGTTTGGCCGCAACAAAATGAATAGAAATTAAAGAGACGTAATTTATCTTATATTTACCACATTTCTACCCTTTAAACGGCTGGTTTATAACTAGGGATCCTGAAACAAAACAAGAGGGCCCTTTGACAAAACTTGCTACAGACCCATCCCATGACGACCATTGTAATAAAAAAACATTTTTTTTGCTTTAGCTTCCACGGAATCATCGTCAACGGTGTCATCGACGCATCCCATCCTGGAGTTCACAGTCAACGTCACTCTGTCACCGACCGTCCCACCGACGACGGTCAGCGTGACAGCCGCGGTCACAAACGTCACTCAGCCTGTCACCAACGTCACTCAGCCCGTCACCAACGCCACGGAACCCGTCACAGTGGCGGAGACTACTACTGCCAGTGGTAAAAATACTTTTTTATTTATTTTTATTTAATTGTCATTATTATCATTATCATTATAACCTAGAACGTCCACTGCTGAACGAAGGCCTCTCCTAATGATTTAACCGAGACCGATCTCTTGCAGTTGACATCCATCTACTACCCACCACCTTAACCAGGTCATCAGTCCATCTGGTTGGAGGTCGGCCTACGTTTCGTTTTCCGTTACGCGGACGCCAATCGAGAACCTTTCCGCCCCATCGGCCATCGGTTCTACGCACTATGTTCCCTTCCCACTGCCACTTCAACTCGCTTATCCTGTGGGCTATGTCGGTCACTCTATTTAATTGTACAATCTACAAAAGGAAAGCGGAGGACCGGGATATCTGGCGCAAAATGGGGGAGACCTATGTCCAGCTGTGTGCAATGGGTATCTAAATGAGACACTTGAGTGCGCACTTTATGTTTAATTGACCTTTAAACTTACAGCTACTTAAATACTAACTCAATACATATGTGTGAGGAAAGCCGTCTATACACACTACAAGTTGACTGCGATAAGTTAAAGAGAGAGTACAATTTACATCTATCATTATTATGATTATTGTGGCAGTGAGCCGGAGACGTATGATCGTGCTTTAGATTTTATACCATTTTGATGACGCCTTAGGGTAAAAAATTAATGAATAACTTTATTTATAAACATAACAATAAGTCAACGTATATGTCAAGCGGCCTGGACACTTTTAAGTAGTTAGTTTATCTAAGCACACAGGCTATAAATTATCCCACAGAAACAGGAAATGAGCGGGTGAAACCGCGGTGCGCAGCTACTTATATTAATTAATTAATAAGAATATAATATGTTTATGTTTTTAATTATTTCATTCTTCTACAGTTCCCGTAACAACGGCTGTTTCACTCAACATGTCCAACTACAAAGAAGGTAAGATATTATGTTAGGTACGTAGTATAATAAAGCGTCGGTGGATCAATGGTGTGGACTGTTGCCTTCCGATCGGGAGGGGGCAGGTTCCAATCCCGCCACGTATAAATGTCTTTTCAAATTTTAGAAATTATATGTACGTTATCCGATGCTCTTATGGTCAAGGAATCATCGTGAGGAAACCTGCGCACGCCTGCGAAGAGATTCAAAGGTTGTGGACTACTAAGGCTATGCCTACACCCTTTACTGGTAGGTTCGTGCCCCTCGGTGGGGACTTTTAATGAGCTGATAATGATGACCGTACCATATATAATAATATGGAAGTTATTTAAATAGATTTCTTTTCTCTCTTCAACCTATCGCAGTCCACTGCTGGACATAGGTCTCCCCCATTTTGCGCCAGATATCCCGGTCCTCCGCTTTTCTCATCCAGCTCCCACCAGCGACCTTCCGCAAGTCGTCGGTCCATCGGGCCGGAGAGCGTCCTACGCTACGCTTGATTTCTTTTAAAACAAAAAAAATATGTACTATTAGGTAGACGGTTTAAGAATGGAACCCAATAAGAACTTTTATTTGTAATTTTCGCTTTTAATTGATCTGATTTTGGTCAAACTTTTTTTGTGAATTTAGCTGTCACTATGAATCTATAGTGAAGATTTCAACAGTTAATGGTCGTATGATTTTGAGTTAAAAAGTCTTAAAAGCATTATGATAGAAGAAACCCTAGTAGCACTTTTTTAACGTAGAGCCATACTTTCAGTAGTATCGTTATTTGTCTAACCGTTTTTAGTTAAAATACACCTGCATCAAAAAATATTAATACGTAATTGATTCGAGTCAACATTACAGAGGCCTCAACAAGGAAGCAATGAATTGAATAGCCTCAAATTACCTCGTCTTTAATTACTCTACGTCCATTTTCGAATAGTAATTATCCCGATTTCTTTACATGGGCAGAATCTGGACTTAGAATAATGTTATGGAATATTTTTAAATATATTATGATTTTAACCTTTTTTCTATTTAATTCTTAAAACATCTAAGCAAGAGCATGATAAGATAATATTGGCATAGACCATAATTAAAAACGCTCTAAATTTCTTTTATATCAACGCTAATATTTTTTTTTCAGGTTATCGCCTATTTTTTTTATTTATGATTAAAAATGATTATTCTTCGTTTGAATTTCAATTAAGTTGTAGTTGTTTGATACAAGATTTGATTTAAAAAATGACTGAATATTTCAAATAACACAGAACATTGATAAAGTTAGTTTTATAATTTCCTCGTAAATACATACATAAGCACATAACTACATAATAAATTTTGCTAGGTTAACCTATTTTCAGCCAAAGACTAAGAAATAAATTAAAATAATAATCCTACGACATTGACAGTAATTTGATGATTGACAATCGCAATGATCTCATTATAACAATAAGCAGTTACGGTTTTCCTTGAATTAGTATTAATCCATTAATCATTAACTTAACCTTAGCGACAGTGTACCCTGAGCTTAGAAAAAAGTTCCAACCCGCAAACGTAGGTCAAAGAACTGGCCGTGACAATGTGTCTTTAAAAATAAACAATAAAAAAAGCAATCGACGTTCGTTATTTAAACAAAGAGTTGTCAGCGGTCGGCCGATGCGCCCGCGCCATGGCCAAGGACGCGGTGCACATGACTCGTGAACAGTTCCACATTTAAAAAATGCGGGAATTTCAGTGACAAGATGGGTTCCACATTCAAAGTGAAGTGTAGATAAAGGAATTCAGTGGTTTCAGTCAGTGATTTGGTCTTACAGTTACACAGCCTAACATTTGACATCACATTTTAATACCCGATGTTTTTGTGTCAAAACGAATAATTCTTATGACGTTATTACATTCAAAACAAGGAAAATAAAATGAAATTGCATATATTAGGGTTTGGACCGCCATATTTGGTATAAACCTAGTGTTGACGTAGTTTTCTCTACAAAAACAATATTATTGTTGTTAATCTTGCAAAAGTGTTTTATTTCTTTAACATGTAATGGGAATATCAGATCAAATAATCTAGTTTAGTCCAAAACATACTGACTTTGTAATTCAATCCGAACTGATACATAATAAAACAAAATTTAAGACTTTTGAATAAAGTTGCAATTTCATTGATATTTTACGAGGAAGTTGATCATAATCAGTGATGTTTAATCAAGTGTAAATTCTTTTGTCCTAATCTAATTAAATCATTGTATAGAAGTTTCCTTGGCGGGACAGACTTATTTCAAATTCTATTAAAATAAAACCTAAGAAATTTAATCACTTAATTATAAATCGAAAATATTTGTTACTTAACTGAAAAGCTTTCTAAAGTGCATCCAAACTGACGTGAAAACTTTAATTTAACTGGTTTATTTGAGATAAAATACTACAGAACGAACTCTCCGAGTTTCCTAAACCAATATTATCTTTAACATAATCAAAATCGAAAGTTTTTGTAAAACAGCAGACGGTTGATTTTCGAACATTAAATACAGATTTGAATTTAAAAATAAATCGCGTAACGAACTTAAAAACACAACGCATTAAAAACTTTTATAACTGTACTTATCGAACTTCCAAAAGGAGTACGTAACGAACATTTAAAAGAGTGCATAACGAACTTTAATTGTTGTTACTTAATGAACTTGCAAAACTGTACTTAACGAACTTGTTGGAAAAGTGTATTAAAACTTTCAAAAAGGGTGCGTAACGTTTTCAAAACTGTACTTAATGAACTTGTTGAAAAGTGCATAACAAACTTTCAAAAGGGGTGCGTAACGAACTTTAAAAAAGAGTGCCTAACGAACTTTCCAAAAGAGTGCGTAACAAACCTTTAAAAGAAGAGTGCATATCGAACTTTTATACCAAAATGATACTGAACTCAACGATGTTGTTGCTGGCAGTGTGCGGCAGGAGACTATGGCCTCAGGCCCGCATCGTTGGCGGTCAGAAGTCAGCCTTCGGACAGTGGCCGTGGCAGATCTCTCTGAGGCAGTACAGGACCTCGACTTACCTACACAAGTGTGGTGCGGCTCTGCTGAATGAGAACTGGGCGATCACGGCTGCACATTGCGTGGAACAGTAAGTAATTTAGTAGTGAGTAGTTCAGTAAGAGTTTTCTCGCTTTGTACGTATATAGCGCTATACCTTTCAACTCCATTTGAGTAGAGATCAACGCTTCAGTCTCGTTTCAGAACACGGGCCTTAGGTTTTTAGCTTTAAGCAAGGAGACCGAAAGTGAGCATCAAAACGCGACTCAGGGCATTGAGGAGGATTAGGTAGATGAGTAATTTTTAGAGAAAAGTGACTCGACATGTGGCAGTTTTGCTTTTGTCCGGTTCAAGCTTAATCCACATCCTGGTGGTGCTTTCCATCGAACAACCTCTTGGCATTCTATTGATTCCTAGTACACGCTTTCTGAGTTGCTTATCTCACTGGCTCATGTCGCATCCTACTAAACAGCCACTTAGTAGGTTATGGACTCTTAGTAGTCTCCCTCCGGGTAGAAAACCTCACCGGCCCGTGGTGCATCCTGCCGATTAGCCTCTTGGTAGTTTATAGACTCCTAGTACACTCCTTTCGGGCTAACAACCTCACAATCCCCTAACGCATCCTGCTAAACAACGTTTTGGCATTTTATTAATTCCTAGTACACGCCTTTTGGGCTGCCAATCTCAGAGACCCGTGGCGCATCCTGCCGAACAGTATCTTGGTAGTTTATAGACTCCTAGTACTCTACTTACCGGTAGCTAACCTCACCATCCCGTGGAGCATCCTGCCGAATATCCTCTTGGTAGTTTTGAACTCCTAGTACACTTCATTCGGTAGCCGCGCTCACCGCCCTGTAGCACAACCCGCGGAACAGTCTCTTGGTAGTTTATGGACTCCTAGTACACACCTTTTCTTTAGCCAATCTTACCTACCCGTGATGTCTCACAACATTTTGGACAACAAACATCACCTATCCCTGGCCTAGCTGGTCAGCTGGTCAGCCTCTTGGTAGTTTATGAAACCCTGGTACACTCATTTACCTAGACATCGCACCGGCCCGTGGTATATCCTGCTAGATACATCTCATCATCATCTCCGAGCAAGGCTCTTTCGACAGAACAACACTAGACAATCTGTTGTCCAAATCCCCATATGAATGCACACCAAAGCTGTAGTGACAAAACAAGAGACACTGAGAATTTTTATATGTACCTGGATTCCTTAAAGAAATATAATATGAAATAAACATATCGCATATAATTTGCGGTTGACCATTGACCCTTGGGTTAATCGACTACGTAAGGACACACGCTCGAGGTTGCAACGGGTTTTCCTTTTATTTAAATAACTTTTATAGACATCTGGTTCTTTGAATAAATACCTAAAAAACCTTCATGTAGTACACGTGATAGAACACACGACACAAAACTTCATTTTATTTTAAAGGTTCGGCAAAAATGCAACAGGTTTTGACCACCCATGTGTGTGAGAGGTTGAGGTGTCGGCTCTTACACCGAGAGTTCCGGGTTCGATCCCCGGGCAGTAAAAACATTTGTATGCATGATCTTGTCTGTTTGTATTGGTCTGGGTGTTTTCTATGTATAATATATATGTATTTACAAAAATTTATATTACAATGTTTATCCGTTGTTAAGTATCATGTTACAGGCTCAATGCTTACTTTAGGACTAGATGGCGCTGTGTGAATGTCAGTGGATATTTATTTATTTAATACCCATACCATTATAATGTTTAGAACGAAAGAAGAAACTTTGTATGATAAATTATCAAATTTGTATGACGAAAATACCCTAGCACAGCATTTACTTCATAGTTATTAAAGTTGTTGTGCCTAGACAGTTACAAAAGTTGAGTTATAAACAAATAGCACAATTTTTAAAAAGATATCAATTTCATTCAATCGTTTATATCAAGCCGGTGAGCCTATATAAAAAGTTAGTAACAAATTCCTTACAAGACTAATGTTAGTTAATACTTTAAGAATACTTTACCAATTTGACCATAAATCATAATTTGGAGTCACGGTAGTGCCCTGCCAAGGCGTTCAGCATTAAATATGTTTTTACTTTTTTTATTTTGTATTAAATATGTATTTATTTATCTTCCAGTGTCCCGCCTTCTGAGCTGCTAGTCCGGCTTGGGGAACACGATTTGGCTAACGACAACGAGCCATACGGCTTCGCTGAACGCCGCGTGCAGATCATAGCCAGCCATCCGCACTTCGATCCAGCCACCTTCGAGTACGACCTCGCATTGTTACGGTAAGAATGTTTACTCTATTTCATACTAACTGTGCTCCGTCTGAGCGTCGGTGGCTCAATGGTGTGGACTGTTGCCCACCTACCGGGAGGGCTGCGGTTCAAATCCCGCCACGTACCAATGTGTTTTCGAATTTCCGAAAAATATATGTACGTTATCCGACGCTCTTGCGGTGAAGGAAAACACTGTGATGAAACCTGCGCACGCCTGCGAAGAGATTCATAGGTACTAATAGGTAGTGCGTGAAGTCGTCCAATTCGCACTGGGCCGTGGACGACTAAGGCCTAATCACCCTACGGGTAGGCTCGTGCCCTCGGTGGGGATGTTTAATGAGCTGATGTTGATGTGCCCGTGATGATTACCCACGGTATAAGATATTCTACCGTAGTAAGTGGCCTATGTGTTTATCCAGGTGTCGGCTATATTAGTTATTTGCTTAAAATAATAAGGTTTTCAATTATAAAAGTATTCTAACATTTTCCCTATAACATAAACTACAAAAAAAGTTTCGTCATCTCATCATCAGCTCATTAAATGTCCCATCGAGGGCACGAGCCTACCCGTATTAGGACGTTTTAGGCCTTAGTCGTCGACGCGGGCCCAATGCGGGTCAGACGACGTGACGCACAAATTTTGAATCTCTTCGCAGGCGTGCGCAGGTTCCTCACGATGTTTACCTTCACCGTAAGAGCGTCGGATAACGTAATTCGGAATTCCATTGGTACGTGGCGGAATTTGAACCTCAGCCCTCCCGGTAGGAGGGCAACAGTCCACACCATTGAGCCACCGACGCTACAAAGTCCTGACATATTCAAACCGAATTTTTCGCCAAAATGCGAGTATCAAATAACCGCCGAATACCGAGTACCAACCGAGTACTCAGCCATCTCTACAACTAATAATATGCAATGGATGTTTTAAAACAATGGATAGATCAAAAACATATCTGTAAGGTCAAGTGCAGTGGTGAGTGACCGCGGGCGTAACGAGTTTGCGGTAAATTAAGTCAACATCTTTATATTTTAAAATTATTTAATCTGTGGTTATATCTATGTTCCGGAATGGGCTAGGGCCCAAAATCAGGATTCTATTATTTTAAAATGCGTGGATCATTATAATGTCCCAATAATGGGTGTTTTCTATGTATAATATGTATTTACAAAAAATGTATATAAGTATGTTTATCCGTTGTTTAGTACCCATAATATTTCAAAAGAAGCTTTTTAAAAATACGAATGTTGTGTTCACCTGTAAAAAACTTAACATTTAGATCATATGATGTATTGCAATTTAATATATTTTTTTTTACTGAGGCTACAGGGGACTCCAGAGCCGGCAGCTTCCTTGGTCATAATCATTGCTATTCAGCGCGGGAATGCTGCCAGTGTTTTGGGAACCCTGCCTCGGTCAGACGTACTTTTCAATTTTGTTAAATAATACATTATATTTCATTTAGTATTTACATTTTCAATAATTGTTAATTTTGTTACTAAGATTTTTATGTTGAATTAATTTCTTTAATGGCTATTTACCAAATAAATTTTTAATGTAAGACTAATGTTATGTTGTTGGTGAACATAATAATTAAAAAAAAACAGGCTTCACGCTTAACTTGTGGCTAGATGGCGCTATGTGAATGAGGTGCATATTTATTTATAACTAGCCTTTGCCCGCGGCTTCGCTCGCATTAAATTCGGGATAACACGGTACTTTCATTTATCACTATACATAGGATTCCCCTTCCTCCAACTCTAAAGTTTCGGGGTCAATTTCAGAATTGTTATTAGCAAAAAATATGTTATAGTGAGCTTACCTTAAAAGATAGACATATGCTCTCGCGGACTTTTTTGTAGACCTTTAAAAGGAGAACAATACTCTCATACATGACTTTTGTGTAACTTTAACCGTTTACTCAGCGTACGCAGCGGAAGCTCCAAGTATGAAAAAATACCCCCGATTTTGAAACATTCTTCATTGCTGCTCCGCTTCTATTACTCGTAGCGTGATGATATATAGCCTATAGCCTTCCTCGATAAATAAGCTATCTAACACTGAAAGAATTTTTCAAATCGAACCAGTAGTTCCTGAGATTAGCGCGTTCAAACAAACAAACTCTTCAGCTTTATATATTAGTATATAGATAGTAAAATTATGTACTAATGCGTTCTGTTTTACGATAGATTTTATTTACTAGCATTTTTGGACAATTCATTCTACTACAAATAATTGTTGTTATGCATTGTACCATTAATTGTTTTAATTATTATTATAAGTGGCCACCATTTTGGTAGCATATTTTTTTTTTTAAATATAATTTTATGGACTTACATGTAATAATTTGAATGGCACCAAACAAATATTTATATATCTATCTTTCTGATTGTACTAGTCAAAGTACAAATGACACTATTAATAACAAGTTGCGTCGGTGACTCATTGGTGTGGACTGTTGCCTTCCTACCAAGAGGGTTGAATTCAAATCCCGACACGTACCAATGTGTTTTCGAATTTTCGAAAGTATATGTACGATATCCTACGCTCTTACGGTGAAGGAAAACATCGTGAGGAAACCTTCATGCACGCCTGCGAAGAGATTCGAAGGTTGTGTGTGAAGTCGTCCAATCCGCACTGGGCCCGCGTGGACGACTAAGGCCTAATCACCCTATACGGGTAGGTTCGTGCCCCTCGGTGGGAATGTTTCATGAGCTGATGATGATGAAATTAATTTAATATAATAAATATACTTACTTATTCCACCGTCCGATAAAAGTTGCGGTGTATAACACATACGTATTTTAAATGTACACAAAAAGTGTACACTACAAAAAGTATATCAATTTGTATTCCAAATGCATTCAAAACGGACGTGCGACTTAGTGCCACACTGAATAATTTTGTAATAAATATAGTCAATATCATGATTATAAGAAACGAATACATTTCGTTAGTCAAGGTTAAAGTGATCGAGTATGTTTAATGTAAATTTTAAATTATTTAAGTACCTATGTAACCCGTACCCGTGATAAATTTATCTAGTCAACCTAGTGCAGGATTAATTCTGCAAGAACTTGAAGTTGGTTATCTACGAGGACTCTCAGCTGGCAGACTCACATCGCTAACACACATAGCTGCTTCGGGCGACGAGGCTTGCTCACTTAAACGTGGCTTGCTTACTACATCACTGATGAAAACCGTGATATAAAGCCAAAAAAACTTTGAAATTATATGCTCGTCTGTAACAACCCTAGTACAGTATGATATGTCATACTCACTGCGTAAATTTAAATCTTTTTTATTGGTTATTTTAGGTCCAGAAAATAGCTTTGTTTCAAATATAATTTCATTTTATATTTTTATTGTTAAAGTTTAAAGTAATTTATTAAAAGGTAAAGTAATTTATTAAATTAGTGCATGGCGTGGCAGCCTTTAAGTATAACAGCGATTTGTTATGTTATGTAAAAGGGTTCAAGTATTACGTAACGCAATTTTTGATGATTTTTCACCCCCCCTCCTCCCCTTGTAACGCACCGTAACGTTTTTCTGTACTCCCCCTCCCACTTTCTAAGCGTTACGTAACACTCAATGGACCATTTTTACCCTAAAGTCGCAAAACAGTATGTTACATATTTTATTTACAATACAATCTAAGGATTCCCCGTGAAATATTACGAGTAACTTGCGAGAACAAATCAAATATGACGACCAGACTAATACAATCAAGGGATTCCCCGTAAAACGTAAATAAAAAGGGTTGCCAATTTTTGAGTTTTAATTCCCTAATATTATATTTATAAAAAAAACAATGGTACGTAACGTGTTGCAAGAAAGACCCCCTCCGCCCCTGTAACGCATCGTAACATTTTACGAGAACCCCCCCCCCCCCCCCAATTGCGTTATATATTACTTGAACGCTCCCAGATCATTTATTATATTATCTGTGCTTATAAGTAAAAATTGTGAATGATATCGTTCGACATCGATCGTTTGTTATGTTGGTTGTCCTTAAATAAATAAAAAAAAAACCAATGATTTCCAGATTCTACGAGCCGGTGACGTTCCAGCCGAACATTCTGCCCGTTTGCGTTCCCGACAACGACGACGACTACGTGGGGAAGACTGCCTACGTCACGGGATGGGGACGACTCTACGACGGTCAGTCGATTTCATGTTTTATTTAGATATATATAGAAACCAAAGTACATGTTTTTAAGTTACAATAAACGTTAACACCTGCAATAGTCAAAGACTGTGTCGCAGATGCTAGCGCCCACCTCACAATAAACGGGTGTTGCAGACTGTTCACTGTTCAGTCATCATGAGCTTTATACAATATTAATACTTCTTATTAAGTAGCAATAATGAACAAAGACAAAAGTATTTATTTATATACAAGTCCCGCGTTAAAACTCACTTGTACTCCTTTCTGTCATAATAAATATAATTAGGTAGTATTGATACTCTAAGATAAGAGTCCATTTACGGCCAACAGCAGTAGTCACTTCGAAAAAAAATTAATATAAAGATTCTGCTCAAGATCTTTTCTTCTCCAATATCAATCATTAAATTGCTTAGAGTTGTATTATGGAGACATGGGCGAAGCAACACTGGGGCAAGCTGGAGCGCTTGCTCTTAAAATGTTAGAAATTAAAAAAAAAAATACGGATATGGGGGTGATAGGTTCACTATTGACCCACCCTGAGCCCAAGACTGGCTACGCTCATGAATGGGGATTACTGAATTTGAGAACAGTTTTTTAATCTAATCGAATAGTGTTCAAAAAATGTGGAACGCTTCACGATTTTGCGTGTCATCCTTGCGCAGGGGCCATGCTAATCTTCTCTGTATCGTTCCAATTTTAGTATATGTACTGCCGAAGCAAGTACAACAAGTAAGCCTCTACCTTTGGATATATACTTAGTCTAAGCAAAAATGTTACAAGCGCGTTTTAGGTTTTTGACAAACGTTCATGTTGTGCCGCTAACGCCATCTAGCGGCATAAGTTCACAATTCCTGCCTGTAAAAAGCATTGTCGAACTACTTACTGAAATAAAAAACTTGTGACAAGTTTTGGTGCATTTACCCTTTATTCAAAATTTAGAAGTTGTCTTATATTGTCTTTAAAAAAATTAAAAGCTTGAATCTAACACTGATTCTGGACGCTTACGGGTTGCTATTTATTATTAACAACGTAAAGCTAATTTACTACTAATATTTCCCATTCTAATTTTGAATATTTACAGAACATTGATATCCCACGATATATATATTCATTCATTACTGTATGCTCGTAGTATCTTAAAAAATATCCTATATCTACTAATGTACCTATATACGAAATTATCTGTGCCCATCCTCTAAGCCTCATTTCTTTGTTTCATCTAGATAGGCAAACATACATTGAATTTGTTTCTTTACTTATTTATTCAAATTGCCACTCATATTTTGATCAGTACATACTACAGTAATACACAACTATATAACTATAAATATGCCTTGTAAAGCGTTACAATATTTTAAAATTAAATAATAAAAATGTCTCTTCTAAATGATGAGCTTGCCACTAGATATGATAATATATTTCTTTATATTCTTAAATCATTATATAAATATTGATATATTATTAATTTCATTAATATATAGACTGGAATATTATTATGTATTCTTATCGTCAATAACAGAACAACAGAAAATCTTTTGTTAGACGACTAACCTTTCCATATCGATAGACGGCCCTCTGCCCAGCGTGTTGCAAGAAGTGAGAGTGCCTGTCATCAACAACTCAGCGTGTGAGGCGATGTACCAAGACGCCGGGTACAACGAGCATATTCCTAATATATTCATATGCGCTGGGAGAAAAAGCGGTGGTGCGGACAGTTGCGAAGGTATGTATTATTTTTTTTACTTATAGATAGATAACCAAACAAGCAGACTGACTACTTTTTGCTAAGTGCTACCGCTATATCTGGACACTAGGTATTCCCAGGGGGCAACAAGTGAAAAATAAAGGAAGTGGGAGTGGGGATTTGACCTTTGGTAATGTCAATTTGAAGCGGTGAGGGCCATCTGGCCACAGGGTTATTAGCCACAGGGCTACCAGCGTAAAGTCCATCCAAATAGTGAAAACTAAAAGAATTGAATGAGAAATGGATACTGAAACAATATCTTGTAGTCATAAATTAATAACTACACTTTAGTTCAATTTGGGATCACTGGTAAACTATAGGCGTCAGTAGCCAGTTGCATCAGTTGGACAGCCCACAGTTTTAGATTATTATTTATCATAAAAATTACATAATTTCAATAAAAAACAGAACAAATAAATCACCTCAGACAACTACAATGAAACAACAACTGATTTACATATAGTTTTTTGTGTGACAATAAATATTCTATAAAAAAGTCCCCTACCTAGTAGTGGGCTTTAAAGTTATCGTCCTAATGCCTAATTATTTATTCATTATTTGTAGGTGATAGCGGTGGGCCAATGGTGGTGCAGCGGGATCGCGACAACCGCTTCGTTCTGGGTGGGGTCATCTCCTGGGGTATCGGATGTGCGGAACCGAACCAACCTGGCGTTTACACGCGCATCTCGGAGTTCCGCGATTGGATCAACCAGATCCTCCAGTTCTAGTGCGAAATGTTCGCGTTTATCCTAACCTGTTTAACGGGAAAATTCAACAATTGGTGTGATTTCCCTTAAAATGTGTACGATCTGTATGCATTCACCCTAACCTGATTAGAGGAAAAGTTTAACAACTTGTGTGATTACCTTAAAGTTGTGTGCGTTATATGTGCGTTTACAGTAACCTGACTGAACAAAATCTAACAATTGGTGTAATTACCTTAAAGTGTGCGACGTTAGTATTGATCCTAACCTGACTGAACTGACGAAAAATATCATTTAATGTGTTTACAGTGGGAGTTATGTGCATTGACCTTAAACAATTCGTGTAAAATACAGCCTTTGCGTTTGTCCCAATATGAACTATAGGCACCTACACGAAAGTTAATTGGAATAACCCTATTATGTCGGCTATACAAATGTTTACTATATACGGCTCAGCAACGAGAGATTCTGCAAATCAACACTTTTCTATGCTATCTCCAACCGACCTGTCAAGTGTGAAGATAAAACTCTTTCCCCTAGTGGAGAAGGCCCTAAAATTGCAAAAGGGTTATTAATTATTTGCTTTATATGTAAATGGGTTTAAGTATAGTTGACAGGCGGAGTTTGCTTTAAAACTGCGAAAGAAAAAAATATTTGGAGCATATGGTAGTATGTGAATATTCTACTATTAATTTCACTCATACACAATGCATCTACATTGAGCTCAAGTTCGGACTTGCTGTTGAGGGTTGAAATAATATATAATAGAATCAAACATTCTATATTCAATATATTTGTTTATTTTGAGGTCTTGAATAGACAATTTTATAGCTTTTTATTGAAAGGCAATCTATTAAGCAAAATATATACTTATGCATAAATGTAAACATATTGCAGCTTGTGAAAATTAAATTGATTATTATTTTTAATTTTCATAAGTTGCATTTATATTTCTTATTTTAAGAAGAGTTCTTAGTGAAAAGACTGTACACTCTTAAGTGGTGCTAATTCGGTCCAAAAATAAATTATTAAATCAAATTTGTTTTTAAATCGTGTGAAAAACTTGTTAAACTATATAGATAGTAATTGAAATCAACGAATTTAAGTGATTTTATAATTGTACTTAAAATTTTATTTATTATTTATTTTTTGTTGATAAGTAGATAAATAGTTGTAAAATCTCTTCCGAATTTAGGTAGAATAACGAATAATAATATGTTAATAATATATCAATTACTATGTAAAACTTTTAATACAGTATTTAATAACTATTAATTCAATTCCATAACAATGTATACATAAAAGTACGCTTTATTACTTAGTAAATGGTACTTTATGTAGGTTTGCACATTAGATCAAATAATAGTGACCAATCTCAAAAAAAAAAGGTCGTCAATAGAAATAAAATACAAAACACTAAAAACTTTTCATTATGTGATAAACATAATATTGTACATGTACATATTTTATTTCAATAACTAGACAAATGCATTATTTTTATTAATTGATTTCAAAACTAGCCATAA
Source organism: Leucinodes orbonalis (assembly GCA_019425675.1). Taxonomy (NCBI): domain Eukaryota; kingdom Metazoa; phylum Arthropoda; class Insecta; order Lepidoptera; family Crambidae; genus Leucinodes; species Leucinodes orbonalis. The sequence continues at coordinate 50,205 of PQWD01006228.1, forward strand.
CAATGTAAAAGCAAATTATTTAATTTGTGAAATCGTGTCGGGCATGCCCTGCATTAGAATTATAATAAAACTTTACAAAAACTCATTGTTTTATTAGTTATATTTTAATCTGTGTACTACAATTTATTTTTGAGGAGTAATCAGCAGCGGCGTGCACTCCATATATGCAAATAAGCAGTGCATACCTGTGCGTCCAGACAACCCGAAAATCGCCAACATATAATTTTCCCACTTATTCGTCCATTTTCTTCTACAGCTTTGAAACCATAGGCAATCTGCTATCATAAACAGCACTCAATTTGACTAAAATTTAAATAATTTAATGTATTTGCGATTAGTGTCACTCACTTTGCATACCCTACTCGTTTTCTATGAGCACACCACTGATCATCAGCTACTATCAGAAGTCCATGCAAAAAATCCTTTAAATTTAAAATTATATAGAACTTCACGATAATTAGGTATATGTTATTAAATATGATGATTTTTAGGATCAAAATATTCCATAGATACTATAAAAGCATCAGACAGAAGTGTCCAAAAAAATGTGGAACGCTTCACGATTTTGCGTGTCATCCTTGCGCAGGGCCATGCTAATCTTCTCTGTATCGTTCCAATTTTAGATATGTACTGCCGAAGCAAGTACAACAAGTAAACCTATACCTTTGCATATATACTTAGTCTAAGCAAAAATGTTACAAGCGCGTTCTAGGTTTTTGATAAACATTCTTGTTTTACTGCTAACGCCATCTAGTGCATATATTTACAATTCGTGATGTCTGTAAAAGCAAACCTTTAAGTCTTTGTTCGCTTAGTNTACATTGAGCTCAAGTTCGGACTTGCTGTTGAGGGTTGAAATAATATATAATAGAATCAAACATTCTATATTCAATATATTTGTTTATTTTGAGGTCTTGAATAGACAATTTTATAGCTTTTTATTGAAAGGCAATCTATTAAGCAAAATATATACTTATGCATAAATGTATGAACATATTGCAAGCTTGTGAAAATTAAATTGATTATTAATTTTAATTTTCATAAGTTGCATTTATATTTCTTATTTTAAGAAGAGTTCTTAGTGAAAAGACTGTACACTCTTAAGTGGTGCTAATTCGGTCCAAAAATAAATTATTAAATCAAATTTGTTTTTAAATCGTGTGAAAAACTTGTTAAACTATATAGATAGTAATTGAAATCAACGAATTTAAGTGATTTTATAATTGTACTTAAAATTTTATTTATTATTTATTTTTTGTTGATAAGTAGATAAATAGTTGTAAAATCTCTTCCGAATTTAGGTAGAATAACGAATAATAATATGTTAATAATATATCAATTACTATGTAAAACTTTTAATACAGTATAATAACTATTAATTCAATTCCATAACAATGTATACATAAAAGTACGCTTTATTACTTAGTAAATGGTACTTTATGTAGGTTTGCACATTAGATCAAATAATAGTGACCAATCTCAAAAAAAAAAGGTCGTCAATAGAAATAAAATACAAAACACTAAAAACTTTTCATTATGTGATAAACATAATATTGTACATGTACATATTTTATTTCAATAACTAGACAAATGCATTTATTTTTATTAATTGATTTCAAAACTAGCCATAAAAATGTAAAAGCAAATTATTTTAATTTGTGAAATCGTGTCGGGCATGCCCTGCATTAGAATTATAATAAAACTTTACAAAAACTTACTCATTGTTTTATTAGTTATATTTTAATCTGTGTACCTACAATTTATTTTTGAGGAGGTAATCAGCAGCGGCGTGCACTCCATATATGCAAATAAGCAGTGCATACCCTGTGCGTCCAGACAACCCGAAAATCGCCAACATATTAAATGATTCCCACTTATTCGCCCATTTTCTTCTACAGCTTTGAAACCATAGGCAATCTGCTATCATAAACAGCACTCAATTTGACTAAAATTTAAATAATTTATTGTATTTGCGATTAGTGTCACTCACTTTGCATACCCTACTCGTTTTCTATGAGCACGCCACTGGTCATCAGCTACTATCAGAAGTCCATGCAAAAATCCTTTAAATTTAAAATTATATAGAACTTCACGATAATTAGGTATATGTTATTAAATATGATTGATTTTTAGGATCAAAAATATTCCATTATGCTACTATAAGCATCAGACAGGAAGTGTCCAAAAAATGTGGAACGCTTCACGATTTTGCGTGTCATCCTTGCGCAGGGGCCATGCTAATCTTCTCTGTATCGTTCCAATTTTAGTATATGTACTGCCGAAGCAAGTACAACAAGTAATTTATACCTTTGGATATATACTTAGTCTAAGCAAAAATGTTACAAGCGCGTTCTAGGTTTTTGATAAACATTCATGTTTTGCTGCTAACGCCATCTAGTGGCATATATTTACAATTCGTGATGTCTGTAAAAAGCAAACCTTTAAGTCTTTGTTCGCTTAGTGTCAGGTGTACCATTGACCATTCATGGTTGAAGTGATACTATTGACCCATAGTCTTGGCCCTAGTACTATTAACTAGTACAATTAGTGGTATAAGTGATGCAAAACCGATGGCTTTTTAGTACTACACTAACAACTTTGAGACAATTTTAGGTGCATTTACCCTAAATCAATCAATCAATAAATAATTAGACTGAATATTGGCAAGTATGTCAAAGACTTCCGCAAGCTAAAATTAATCGCTAAGTTTGGAACTAACGTTGGTAACAAGTATTAAAATAATAATAATACATTATTTCTTGCTTCTGATTGATGAAATTAATTGTTACTTGTAATAACAATTAATGGATTTTGGCATTTCTTTACAGATACTTTACTAAATCACTACTATTTTTTTTTTGTATCTTAATTGAGAAGCAATTGGACTCAGCTATTGTTGATAAATGAGTTACTAGTATAGTACAAATCTCAAAAGAAGACCACTGCGATGAAGTCCTTTTAAGGGTCCCTTTGTAAGTGCGGTGGCGGGCGACGGCGGAAATGTTTGTATTCTGTGTGCACTCGTGTAATTTTTTCAATATTTTATAATTATTCTGTTCCACCATCATTCAATTAGTCACAATCTTGCGCAGATGGACGCGATTTATGGTCATCTTTCGTGAATCGTACTATACCTATTCACCAGCTGCACGTAAACTTCTTTATTTTTATAGGTACGGTCAGTTCGCTCACCAGGTAAGTGATACGCCTGACCATGACAGACGCAAGTGTTGAAGAAATTAATAACAGTGAAGTCATTAATAAAAATAGAAAACAGAAAGCGTTAGTTGAGCGTCTGTGGCTCACTGTGGGCTGTTGCCTTCCGATCTGGAGGGTGCAGGTTCAAATACCGACACGTACCAGTGTATTTTTGAAAATATATGTACATTTATCCGACGCTCTTACGTTGAAGGAAAACATCGTGAGGACACCTGCGCACGCCTACAAAGGAATTCAATGGTTGTGCGTGAAGTTGTTGTTAGTGCTGTTTTTCTTTTTTTTCCAAATATTTTATAGCCTATTATAATATGAAAAAGACTGAAATCAAGCTGTGTACACCATCTCTGGGCTACAGTCCTGTCCTATGAACTGTTTTATTTTAATGTGTTTCATGTAAAGACTGTATCCTGTTTGTGTACCATACATAAATAAATAAATAAAAACCTGCATTGGGCCCGCGTGGACGAAGGCCTTGTACCCTTTACGGATAGGGCCGTGCCCCTCGGTGGGGACGTATAATGAGCTGATGATGATGAAGCCTTTAAGAATCTCCGAAATAAAAACACATTTTATCACTTATTTATTTATTTAAAAAAAAACACCACATCCTTCACTTCATCTGAATCATATGTGCCAACGACCAGTCATGGGGCGATCTCAGCTATATCATCCACCTTAACACCTTCTGACGTCACCACACCCAATTGGTACCTTTGAAATGCGCGAGCATCTCGGTAGAACAACACTTGAAGACACTTCAGCACTAGCTCCCTGAAAGCAAACAGTTTGAGTTCAAATAAACAACCACCGACATTCATAGCGCCATCTAGACGATCATTTGGTGTAATGGTCAAGACGTTGGCTACTTCACCAAGGTGCCCAAGTTCAATCCCCGGCTGTACAAACATTTGGGTGCATGTACATGTCTGTTTGTAATAGTCTGGGTGTTTCTATGTATAATATGTATATATGTACAAAAAAATAGAAAATAAGTATATTTATCTGTTGTTTAGTGCCCATAATACAGGCTTCATGCTTAACTTGGGGCTAGATGGCACTGTGTGAATGTCAGTGGATATTTTCTATTATTTATCTAGATTTGTTTATGTTATAGGTGAACAGGACAGTCAGATCACTCACCTGGTGACCAGTGGCGTGCACAGAGATTATGAGTAGGGTATGCAAAGTGAGTGACACTTATCGCAAAAACAATAAATAATTTAAATTATTGCCAAATTGAGTGCTGTTGGTCACGACAGATCGCCTACGGTTTCAAATCCGTAGAGGAAAATGGGTGAATAAGTGAGAATAATTTAATATGTTGGCAATTTGCCGGGTTGTCTGGACGCACAGGTATAATGCATATATGGAGTGCACGCCACTGCTGGTGATACCTGACCGTGACAGACAGTGTTGAAGGAAATTAAGAACAATAGGTAGTCATTATCATTTTGCCTAGTCCAGGCAAAATGAGAATTTTGCCGACCTACGTAAAATTTGAGCTTGTTATTTTTTTGTAATGAAATAAATAATATTTGATTTATTTTCCCCCAACAGTGCTCTGCTGTGTATGAGATAACAGATGTTAGGTCCCTCAAAACCGGTAATTTAACTAGCTTTCTCATAGCCTAACATAGCCTCATTCCGAAACACATGTACAAAACACTCCTATTTCACGGGACAATATCTGTCACTGCAGTGGCACCTACCTACACGACTCAGTACCGAGTCTACCACCTAAAAATATCAGACTATCCATTACACCCAAAAACACAATATATTAGTCTTACTTAGCTTTCTTCTCGTCCAAGTTGCCAGCGGCTAGGGCGTCACGCAAAAGCGGAGTGGCCATGTAAGCGCCCAGCCCTGTAGCTATGCAGGCGTCTTCGTATGCCGTACCCAACTTGTCCACAGCACCCAAGAATGGCTCGCCGTCCTGTTCGCAAAATCAAAATATACAGGGTGTTTATTTAGTTAGTGCAAAATTAGTGCAACCGTACAATTAATTGTGCTTCTGTAGATTAATAATAATAATGAAATTTCAGTGTTAGTAAATTTTTACTTAAACTTGTTATAGCATTATTATTTAAAAAAAAAAAAAAAAAACTATTTAAAAAAAATACAGAAGAGCACAAAAACTTTTAATTTGTACTGCTGTGGAGCACCTCTCCAGCAAACCATACTGCAAATTAGGGCTTGGCTAAATGAAAAAAGACATATATTGCTGAACAAAAAGTATTTGAATTAATTAAACTTCATAGCAAAAAATGTAACAAAATGTACTTTGCTACAACATTTGGACCAGGCGCATTCATGTTAAAAATGTGACTATCATAATATTTACATATATTTGACGCCTGCAATTAGTTCAAACTTTAGTAGTTTAATGAGGATGTATAATAGCTGATGATGATGATGACACATACCTGAATACCACCAACAACATAATTGCTCCAAAGAGGGTCCATCTTGCTCCTCTTGTTGTATAGCACTCTGGTCAGCCAGCAGTGCATCGAACGAGGTTTCAATTTAAGACCATCACCAACACACTCTTCATCAATACTGAAAATGAATTATTCAATTGGGTCTTGTCATCCATAATGATATAATGAAATTCAATAAAATAATAACAATAATATAATAATTATGCTTCAGAAAACTTAGCCCTGTGAGTAAACAATTTTACAAAATTTCCTAGCTTATGAAAAATACCACACTGTTTTACAGTAACTGCATTTGATTTATTCCCTTGAATGTAGTCATTAGCGCACAATAGTTAATGTATTGTGTGTTGTGAGTTTCCACCCATGCTATGTACGACCACTTATTTGAATAAGCAAAAGTAACAGAAGTCACTCTCAATAATTTTATATTTCCATTTAAAAAATCTCATCAATTTGTGGTTCCATTTGACCTTAAGGCAAACCCACACAAACACTTTCCTATTTCTGATATTAAGAATAGAAAACATGCATTAATTACATGTGTACCATACACATATAAGGTATCATAAATATATGTATCTATGACATGTAGGTAATTACTCATGTACTCTGTCAAATAAAATACTGAGCTAGATTTTATGTTTTAGCCATCTTCATTTTTAGCCATCACCATACTGAATTTGACAGCAAATGAGACAAAATTTTATAAATTTGTCACTTCAACAAGCAAAAACCATAAAGAAATAAGCATTACTTACATTTTCTGTTCAATAATGTCTTTCAAGTACTGATAGTCGGCGTAATCACCACCAGAGCCGAGCAATATGAGATCGTTCACTTTCATAACACGGGGGCAGTCCCGGAAACGTGCCAGACTGCCATATGAACCCAAAGTATCTGCTGCAATCACAACACCCTTGTCAAACTTCAATCCGATGACTGTTGTGGTTGTCGTTATTGGCATAGCCGAGCTGTGGAAGATAAATAGGAGTTTCAGCCAACAAACATTATGAATAAATGATAAAACAACCTTATAAAGAAAACAATTGGCAAGTTTCCTCTTGAAAATAATTTATTGCAGTAGTGTATTTTTTTAATATTGAGGAGACCTATGTAATGAAAATCAACATAAATAACTCACTGTGCTCTAAAATCTTGAACTGAATGGTTAGAAGGCCCAAAAGTGGAAGAGTTGCCTGGGAAGTTGTAAAACGCGCCAGGTGAAGGTCCATTGTGCCATAGTGGTGCAGGATTCATTGCGTCGCCCATAAACGCCATTATAATTGTAAAAAAATTATTTGAACTGTTATTAATATAAAATATGATCTCGACTCAACAAAATCAGAAAGTTAACAATGACAAGCGGCAATGAAAATGACAACCAAAAAACCAAAGTCAAATCAAATGACAATCAATTTTCCCTCACGTATCGTTTCAAGCGGTTCCTAAAAGGTCCCTTCTAAAGTTGGCATTGATTTCATTAATTAAATATTTTAGCTCGTCCATCTCATTTTGTAGAGAAAATAGAGATAAGGATAGAGATATATTAATTTTTAACTCATAAATATATTTATAAAAAAATTAAACAAGAATTCATGTAAAATGTATATAAAGGAGCGTATACTAACGTTCTAAAACCTTTGATATTTTTACATGGCTGTTAACGACTTGATATTAAATAGTAACATATCATGCTCTTCATACTTGAGTTACAAGAAAGAATTAAAGTTTTTATAGTCATATAAACATTTTAAATAATTTCCGAATTATTACATTTATTTTGTTAAAAGTTCTGGGGCTAACTTCAGATCATTTTAAATATCGAATAATTCCGAACGAAGATTTGTCCCGGATGCGCGACCAACTTCAAGTTCTTTCTGATTCCTTTCAAAAAATTGACACAACAAAATGTCTAAGAGAGGTGTGTGAAAATAAGAAATATCCATTTTAATCCACTTTTAAAGTGTTTGAATTAGTTTGCAAAAGTTATTGGGCATATCTTATATACGTGCCGTTGTAAAGTCATGAATATTTCGAGACTTTCCCGCATATACCGTTCAGTAGAGTGTTGTGATATAGAAGTAAGATGAATAAAGTGTGGTTTTCTGTTTTAAGGACGTGGTGGTTCCGCGGGAGCGAAGTTCCGCATCTCACTGGGTCTCCCAGTGGGTGCAGTCATCAACTGCGCCGACAACACAGGTAACAAAACGATTTGTTTGTAAAACATAACCTACAAACCACACTTTACCGAATGACTGGTGATGATATCGTTTATTAGAACACTAAATGTGTTTTGATTCATGATGATTTCTTCCTTGGCTGTGTCTGAAGTCATTCAACTCTAATATTGTTATTAAATCTACCTATTATCAGTATGTAATGACATGTATTTGTGTGAAGTACATATTTCTATCTTAATAATTTCATTGTTCTCAATATTGGCATCTGAAATACAGAAATGAAAACATAACCATTGTCACGCAAATCATTGTGATATAAGAACTATTTTATTACTTTATATTTTAATAAAGTAACAAAATAACTGGCGCTAAACTATAAAAATATGTGTACAAAGTTTGCCTGAAAATTACCAAAACATGCAAATCTTTTTTGAAAATTACTTGTGCATTGTGTCAATTTAACCAACTCTCGTTTATTTGCAGGTGCTAAGAACCTGTATGTGATCGCCGTGCAGGGCATCAAAGGTCGCCTGAACAGACTGCCTGCTGCAGGTTCAGGAGACATGATTGTTGCCACAGTCAAAAAGGGCAAACCTGAACTCAGGAAAAAGGTATGCAGTTTGCAAGTATTAAAAACTTTAACTCACTAAAGACATAAACAATGTGCTACTGACATTGGGTAATGCTTGTACTGTGTAGTTTGAAACAGATCATAAAGTTATGAATTTATCAATTACATTTGTCATCCTACAAATGAGTATGAAACTGGCAGAAAAATTCTAGCAGTAAAAAATGTGTTGGCCACAGATGAAAAAACCCTTGATCCCAAAAAGGGCTGTTTCGTATAACTTGACTGC